>PVJN01026887.1:0-28616 GCA_004026805.1 Lasiurus borealis | reverse complement strand
AGGAGGAGAGGACCAGGACTGCAAGAGAGGACAGTTGGAGCAATCTGGCTGGCAGGGGAACAGTTAGGCTTCAATCCGGCTGGCAGGGGAGTGATCAGGCTGGCAGGCAGAAGCAGTTAGGAGCAATCAGGCAGGCAGGCAGGCAGGCAGGCAAGCAGTTGGGAGCCAGCAGTCCTGGATTGTGAGAGGGACCCCAGATTGGAGAGGGTACAGGCTGGGTCGAGGGCCCACCCCCCTAGACCCTGTATCCCTGGTGGGAAGCGAAGGCCTGAGGATGAGCTTTAGCTCCTCAAGAAAGACAACTCTGAAGAAAAAAAAAGTAAGAGTTTATATTTATGTTATATTTTCTGTACTTTTGTACATTTTGTTTCCTAATTAAAAAAAAATAGAAGCAATAAAATTAGGAACAGAATAATACAAGGAATTCTATGGCTTGGCAAGCTATTTAAACAGCTTCATAAATCTGATTCTTACCTGAAAAGTGTGAATAGTTCTTGCCCATGCATGTCTTATGTGACAAAACTTCATGAGTTTCTTAAAATCTACAGTTACTTTCAAACCAGCCATATTATCAATGGTCAAATATCTTCTCTTTCCACGAGTTACATCAGTTATATCCTGTCATCCAAACAAAGAACTACTTTATATGTGTTCAAATATGCACACTGCAAAGATAGTCTATGGTTGGGGTGAACATCATATGCAAACACCTTATAGGTAAAATAGCATGTGTATTTAGTATAATTGTTAAGAATTTCAAAAGGCTTAAAACCTATGCTTGAGCACAAACTGAATATATATATATATATATATATATATATATATATATATACACACACACATATGTGTGTATGTATATACACGTATGTGTGTGTATGTATATACATATATCTCCATCCTATCTAATAAAAGAATATGCAAATTAACCATCACATCACTACACCCACAAGCCATGCTCACCAGCCAATCAGGAGTGAGTATGCAAATTAACCCAACCAACATGGCTGCAGCCACAAAGCAAACAGGAGGCTTTGGTTTCCCCAGCAATGGAGAAAGCCAAGCTTTCATACAACCTAGCAGGCCCAGGCCTCCACTCAAGGCTACAAAGTTTCAATTATAGAAGATCAATAAATCCCACCAAAAATGGCAGCAGCCACAGAGCTGGAGAGAGCAGAAAGCTTGAATTGCCCTGGTGATGGAGGAAGCCAAGCTTTCAGCCTGCCCTGGCCTGTCTTGGCTTCCACTCTAATCAAGGCTACAAAGTTTCAATTACAGA
This sequence comes from Lasiurus borealis, assembly GCA_004026805.1. NCBI lineage: Eukaryota > Metazoa > Chordata > Mammalia > Chiroptera > Vespertilionidae > Lasiurus > Lasiurus borealis. The sequence continues at coordinate 27,340 of PVJN01026887.1, read as the reverse complement.
AGATAAACAAATCCCAACAAAAATGGCTGCAGTCACGGAGCGAGCAGCGGGCTTGGCTCCAGTCAAGGCTACAAAGTCTCATTTATAGAAGGTAAATAAATCCCAGATACCAGGGAGTCCACTTGGTTCGCTAGGGGGCTTGGCTGGCCTGCAAACCACCACAAGCCCCTCACCCAGGCTGCCCCATGCCTCAAGGGAACCTCACCCTGATCCAGGAGACCCTTCAGGGCAAACAAGCTGGCCCCTACCCATGCATCAAGCCTCTGTCCTATCTAATAAAAGAGTAATATACAGATTGACGATCAGTCAAACACATAAGATGGCTGCCCCCATGTGGATCCAAGATAGCTGCCATGATGACCAGCAGGAGATGGCAGTTGGGAGGGACCAGGCCTGCAAGGGAGGGCAGCTGGGGTCAATCAAGCCTGCAGGGGAGAGCAGGTAGGGGTGGCCAGGCTGGCAGAGGAGGGAAGTTGGGGGTGACCAGACCTGCAGGGAAGGGCAGTTAGGGGTAATCAGGCTTGCAGGGAAGAGCTGTTAGGGGTGACCAGGCCTGCAGGGGAGGGCAGTTAGAGGCAAACAGGCTGGCAGGGGAGCAGTTAAGCATCAATCAGGCTGGCAGGCAAAAGTGGTTAGGGGCAATCAGGAAGGCAGGCAGGGGAGCAGTTGGGAGCCAGCAGTCCTGGATTGTGAGAGGGATGTCCGATTGCCCGTTTAAACCCAATCCTAAAGATATTTGACCATTGATAATATGGCTAGTTTGGAAGTAACTGTAGATGGGGCCTAAATGGGCATTCGGACATCCCTAGAGGGATCCCAGACTGTAGAGTGCAGGCTGGGCTGTTGAAGACACCCCCATGCATGAATTTCGTGCACCAGGCCTCTAGTGTATGTGTATTTTTTAGTAAACACAAATGCACATTTTTGTTCTTGAAACTTAACTAAATTTGCCTTTCTGGAAAAGTATGTGTTGTCTTTCTTATTTTGAAGTCTATACATTTTATTTCTTGTACTAACTATATAAATCTTCATATACTCTTTGTAAAACTACTTTTAAATAATAAGCTTATAAGTTTAAGAGAGTGTTTCTACAATGAGAATAAATTCAAAGTGACTACTTTTATAGTTTCTATATTTAAGCAGCAACCAAGGAAATTATGCTTTGTAAAATATGTCGTTTGTCCTTTGATTTTGTTACTCAAGCACTTCAAACTTACTAAAATGTTTTTTACAAAGTCTTCAAGAAAATACAAGAGCCCAGCCAGAGTGGCTCAGTTGGTTGGGCATTATCCTGTGCACTAAAAGTTTGCCAGTTCGATTCCTGGTCAGGGCATATGCCTGGGATCTGGGTTCCATCCCTGGTTGGAAGACAACCAAAGTTTTCCTCTCACATCAATATTTCCCTCCCTCTCTCCCACCTCTTTCTTCTTCTCCCTCCCTCTAAGCAAAACTTCATATAAGGATTAAAATATATATATATACTAGAGGCCTGGTACACAGATTGGTGCACCAGTTGGGTCCCTCAGTCTAGTCTGTGGACATCCCCTGAGGGGTCCCATATAGCAAGAGGGTGCAGGTCAGGCCAAGGGAGCCCACTGGTGCACGATCAGGGCTGGGGAGGGACTGCGGGAAGGCATTAGGGCATGTCCAGCCATTCTCGCCAATCCCCAATTAGCTGGACCCCAGCAGCAAGCTAACCTACCAGATGGAGTGACTGCCCCATGGTGATCAGTGTGTGTCATAGCAACTGGTCAAATGAATGGTCAGACACTTAGCAAAGTAGCCTTTTATTATATGGGATGGATAGATCGGTGATAGATAGATAGATATACATAGATATAGATATATGAAAGCCTTCATTATATAAAGCCAGCATCACTTGACAACAAATCAGACAAGACATTACTAGAAAACCACAAACCAATATTCTTCAAACATGAATGCAAAAATCCTTGACAAAAAATTATGGAAGAAGAATGTCAACTCTAATATGACTGGATTCTGATTCAATTATAGAACAATAAAAAAAAAATCTGCCTCTAACAGGTAAAAAGGTACTATTTTTCTATTATCACTTACCTGTCTTATGAAAAATATTTCTCCATTGCAGAGTCGAATACCACTTTCAAAGTCATGCTTATTTTTAGCAACACCAGGAGGCATACCATCTTCTAGTTCATTACTTTTCTGATTGTTGAAGTTATTTTCAGGCAGTAACTCTGTGAGATATGCATTCCTGGTACAACAAATTTTATGGCCAACTCCAAATATAAGTTTATTCTTATGGTCTCTGGGTTAGAAAATGACAATATTAAATTTGGAAAATCTTAATTTCATTTTGTTTAAGCATTAACTCCTACTCAGATCCAATCTGATGCACAAAATAATTTCCATGCTTTCTTTACTCCACTTTTTACTCTTCAAAGTTCAAGAAGAAATCAGACTCCCACAGTTGTGGTCTGATTACCTACACTTTCTGCACCACCTCAAACTCAAGACCACTGCCCAGCCAAATTTTTGTTAGAAATCTTGGCATAAATGCTGATATCTCTTTTTTTCTCTATATTCAAAAAGTTATCAAATATCTTTCTGATTCTACCTTTTCAATTCATCCGCTCCTCTGCAATTACTCCTATTACTACCATATTTTAGGTCTTAGAGAACTTATACATAGTTCTATGATAATAATTATAACATATTAAAATAATAGCAGCAAATTGAATAAATGCTGGCAATATACCAGTTGCTGCAATAAGTGCGTTAGGCATATTATTTCATTTAACCTTACTACAACTCTCTGAGGGAATCCTGTCAGGGCACATGTATCCTTATACAGGATCTTCTTTCACCTGGCTGGAAATGGGAAATCACCTGCCCAAGATCATAGTCCCTGGGCCCCAGAGTACATGACCCCAATCTCATGCTTATTAACCCTTTCATAGGTTACCTAACGTGCTTTTTTTGTGTGTGTATTCCCTTAACCAACACATCTCTGGGTTTTCTGCACATAATAGATGGAAGGTGTTGATAAATGTAACAGATACAAGTTAATTTTTCCTGTGTTAATAGCATGTTTTTTTTTCCACTCATATTTCTCTGACCGATGTTCACTAAGGTGCTCTCTATATGCAACCAGTTGCTACAGTTCTTGGACACACTATGCACATATTAGAATTAGAAAAATTCTCCTGAATTCTCCATGCTCCTCTTGGAGAAGATGGAGTTTGCCAACCTAGAAACCACAAGGAAAATTTGACTCATTTTTTTTTTTACTACATTGGTTACCAAAAAGTCAATTCCTAAGGGTATGTGATATTTAATTGAAGAGACCACAAATGAAAAAAAAAAAAATGTTTAAATATGTGGCTACAGTGATCAATGTCAAAACAAACAAAAGAACAGTGAATCAAGGAATAACCACCCCCAAAGTTTCCACTAGTTGGTGCTCACTTGTGTAGGAGGCCTGTGTAGTGCTTGCAACAGCAGGCGTTGATGACATCACAGTCTTGCCTGAAACATGAAAATGCAAGGGTCACCTGAATGGTATCTGTTTTGTGCTTGTTTCTATTACCAAGAATATGACATACTAGATTCTAATAAAAGTTTCCAGGACTTTCTCCAGGAAAAAGTATTTTGTAAATTTGATCTTTGCCCCTGTCAGAGATCCTGTGAATTTCCAAACATAATATTTGGTAGAAAGAGCCCTGCTAAGAAAATGCCCTCTGCATGTCTAACAAAGAAATACCTCAAAATAAGAGAGAATTAACAGTGATGAATTACAAGAAACTCTTATTCTGCCCTGACTGGCGTGGCTCAGTTGCGTGGAGCATTCATCTTATACACAAAAAGGTCAAGGATTTTGATTCCCGGTCGGGCACATACCTATGTTGCCAGTTCGATTCCCACTCAGGGTGCAGGTATGGGGGCAACACATCAATGTTTCTCTCTCAAATTTCTCTTTCTCCCTCTTCCTTCCTCTCTCTAAGTCAGTAAAAACATATCCTCAGAGAGGATTAAAAAAAAGAGAGATGCTCATTCACACAGTATCTAATTAACAAGAAGATGTAAAAGCTAGAGACATTAAAATACTGCAAATGTTTTACCTTCTAAATGCAATAAATTGTGATGTTTCTGCACACTGTAGGTCCTTTTCTTTGAGTAAAGTTTTAACAGCAGAATATAAGTCTGACAATTGAAGAGAAAACAGTTAACATGGAAATGCACCAAATTACAACACTGAAGAAACGAATTCAGAACTGCTGCTAAAGGTGTGGGAAAACATTTCACCAAACAGAATACAAGTTCACCACAGGGACATCAACCTCATTCCCTGCACCAGCCAGAGCAATAGAAGAGCATGGATTCAGATACCCTGTCCTCAACAGAGAGGTCAGCCACAAGCCTGCTCCTAGTTTGTAATAAAAGAACTGTATATTCATTGATGATTTATGAATGCTGAATTTAAAATGTGAACAAGAGGCCCAGCCAGTGTGGCTTATGGTTGAGCATCAACCCATGAACCAGGAGGTCATGGTTTGATTCTCAGTCACAGCACATGCCAACATTATGGGCTCAATCCCCAGTAGAAGGCATGTGGGAGGCAACCAAGTGATGATTCTCTCTCATCATTGATGTTTCTGTCTCTCCCTCTCCCTTCCTCTCTCTTAAATTAATAAAACATATTTTAAATAAATAAATAAAATCTGAACAAGAGGACAAAATATGGAACATAATTACTAAGGGTTAACAAGCTCCGCCTCCTAGGCAGCCATTGGCTCCTCGCAGTTCATACAGATTAGGTTCTGATTGGTCAGTTTCTATGACAGCATCAAAAGCTCTGCCTCCTGGGCAGCCATTGGCTCCTTTGGGAAATCCAGAACAGCCCCACCTTCACAAGGCACCAGCCCTTCAGTCACATCCCCAGTCCGCTCCTGGGTGTATCTCTGGCCACTCTGAGAAGCAGCACCTCAGATCTGTGCTGGTAGCAATTCTGAATTCTCACCCTGACCTAACTTTCTTACAGTGTGAGCTCTGTGAAGGCAAGCATTTGTCTTTTTCATTCTTAGTTCACTTACAGACTTTACCTGTGTCTATGCATCTAGCACTGCATGGTGACCAATCGAATGGTCGTTTCAGCTGTCATTGCTTTTATATTTATAGATATATAGATTTATTCTAGTTCATTTCCTTTCAATATATATAGATCCATGCATCAGGACACTAGTATTGAGATAAAATGGCTGGAAGATGAAACTCCATAATGCCCCATCCCCACTCCAATCAGGTCTTTCCTCCCCCAGCACTGCCACACCTCCCCGTGATTCAGCAACTAAAAGATTAACCCTGGCATAGCAAGGGCACCCATTCCCAGAGTGTCTATACCCTACCAGCTAGTAATAGTTCGACTATCACCACCACTGATTACATCCTTGTTATGAATGTGAAACTGAGGCTTTTGAAAGCAAAGGTACTTTTCCCAATGGAAATTGGAATAGGATCACTGACAGTGACAACATCCACTTACAACTTGTCCTTCCTCAGAGCACTGAGAAGCAGGCTTCCTCTAAGCTCTCTTAGCAATATTACAAAACACAAACATTTCTCATCAGAGAGAAGACATAACAATGTGAGTAGGAATACTCCAGCCTGTGTGCCTTTCCCTCAGCAGGTCAACCATAGGAGAATGAAGAAATCAGGCCTTGGGAGGCCCTGCTTCGAGCTGACACTTCATTTTTCAGATGGAGGGAGGATAAACACTAAAAAGTAGCCAATACTCAGCTCACCCCGGCCAACCCTGGTCTTACAGAACCAGAGTTCCCAAGGTCTCACAGAGTACAGTTCTCTTCTACACATACAGGATCATGCTGCTTTGCTCCTCACTTCACTCTCTGAATCTCACAGATCAATAGGCACATTGTATTTCATTGGTTCTAAGATATGTGTTTGGCTCACATTTTAGCACCTGTAAAATTCTAACCCAGCTATAAAGCCTGCCTTAGGTCTTTGTACTCTGCAATAATGGGAATAATTTACTCAACCACCTAATTAATTATTAATGAAAAAGCTCTGTATGCCTCTCTAAGGAGTATTTATTCAATTCTCTTATAGAGAAGACTAATTTTCCAGCTGAAGTTTGTAATAAAGATAGAAAAACAACATCAGTTAAGTTTTTCTACCATTCTGAAACAGACAATTTTTTAAAGTACATTTTCATTAATATAAAGAATGGGTGCCAAAAATAAACTAACCATATTTTAGGTAGCTCTAAACAGAGTGGCAAAGAGGCCGAGTTACTTAACCATTTATATCTCATTTTCTTCATCTGTACTACTAGTACCTGTATTAACTAAGCTGTTGTGACAATAAATACTATCTATTCATTATTCATAATATATCTAACTTTAAAAAATCACAAAACAGTGTGCAACTTATAATCCAATTTATGTAAAACTAAAATAAGTAATATATGTTGTTTTTGGATATGATATTTATAAAGATAAACACCAAACCCTTATCTTATTGTGACTTTATGGGGTTGTCCTGAGGGAAGAGGCAAAAGGAAGATTACTGAGAAATATTAATTTTTATTTCAAATACTTTGGTATCATTTGATTTTTTAATTTATAAATTATTTCTATAGTAAAAAAAAAAAAAGCCAAAAGAAAACAGGATATTGTAACACATGGTGACATACACAAAAGAAGAAAGCCTAAAGATAAAGTTCTATGTCACTTAATGTTACACACAGAGTGAAAGTAGCTAAATAGGAAGGATATCCTTCAAGAACTATGCCAACTATAATAAACCCTCAATAATAATCATTTAAATCTTAACTAATTCAATTTTAAAAAAGCCATTATACCACTACAAAAAGTTTTCTAAGTAAGTTTATAGTAGAAATAAAGATCAAAAGGTTTAATCTATTTAAATGGTTCATTTGGAATAATTTAATAACTATTGTTCACAAAAAAATAAGTAAATAAAATTTATGTAATGCCTCAAAACTGATGAATGCCTCAACCCTCACAACAGCTCCGTAGGCCCTGTCTCCATGATTACCATTTTACAAACCATTAAGTGACGTGACATGGACCATATATATAAATAAGGGTGAAGATTTCCTATCCCATGCTCTTCCTTGACCCTGTCATAGTGTCTTCCTAATGCCCATAATTAGAAGATGATGCTTGTCCATTTAGTAAGAAATAGGACAGAAATATTACTACTCAACTTGGCAAAAGCCAACAGCCATTACTTTTGTTTCACAAATATATGAAAATAACAAATGCATTTACTTTTCCAATTGCTATGAAAGAAAAACTTCATTAAGACATACTTTCTTGTGGGGAAGTGAGGGCCTGGGGCAGGAGGAAGGGGGAGGGACTTGAGGTAGGATGGAGGGGGTCAATGGGGCAATACTTTCAATAATAAAGACTTAAAAAAAAAAATACATGCCTTCTCCTGAATAAGCTTGGAATACTGGAGCTTTATTTTATTTTAAACTAATCATCTAAATCCCTTTATCCTCTCATCAAATATTTATTGAGCTATTAGTATGTATGTGACAACAACTTCTTTACAAAATTCTAGGGTAATCTGCTTTTGATGATTAATAAATTCCTTTCTTTTCAGTGCCTGATTTATTTTTCACCAGCAATACTTATTATCTTTACCGTCAAATAACATTCTAACTAGTCCTTTAATATCTATATTACAATACTGAAACATGTAACTCTACATATCCAATTTATACTTACAAGAGTGGTGATGACTTTTCGATGACTGACAACTGGCATCCTCTTGTGGGATTCTCACAAAAATAAACGTTTTATCTTGTACTGAGACAGGAATTGTTGGATCATCGGAGATATTCAGCTCTGCATCAAATTTTGGAAACTGGCGTTTTGAGATTCTAAAAACAGGTAAAATGGTACACCAAGAACCTTAATATCCCAAAATGTACCTTTATATATAACCAGAGATAATGTCATTACAATAATTAGTATTTGCTAATAGACAAATAGGGTAAACAGGCCACTCATATGCGCATTTAAATAGTAAATGAACTTTAAAATAGAACTGGCAAGACCATAATGTTATATTTAGCAATCAGACCCCACCCCTTAGCAAATTAAAAAATTATCAGGGATTTTACTAAGTGCCATTCTGACCTACTTGACCTACTTTTCTCCAAAAGAACCACCCAAGGTAAGTACAGCCTCATTTCACACATGAGCAACATGAGACTTAGTCAGCTGTAGTAGGCTGCCCAGGTCCACAGAGCTAGGAAACAAGGGAGCTAGGCAGCCTACTTGGGCCTATTTGGCTCCATATCCTTGTCTATTTGACTCAGCGTGGACTCTGGAGTCTTATCCTCACATTTACTCATTCTTTTCCCCTTTCTTCTGTATATATCATTGTATGAACCAAGTATCCACATCATCTCTTTCCTTCTATTCCAGCCCCATCTTACTTCTTATATTTCCCAAGACTAGCAAATTATATCAGAAAACAGAGAAAGGGGAAGGTGCCTTGACATGATAGAGTCTTTCCTTAGTTATTTGGAAGATGACTGACTCCCTGATGACTTAACACCAGCCTGGTACCCAACTGCATCATTTTCAACCCTGACAACAGAGTTGGGAGGAAGAAAGCAGAGGGAAGAAGGCTGTCCCTGCTGGAAATATCCCAGATTTTTAATCACCATGAATTTCCTATTTTGCTTCTGATCCAGGACATGTAATATATTTCTATCTCAATATATTTCTATCTGGTATCATTGGGATTATAAATATTGGATGATGATTACAAAGAAATGATGAAAGGAGCACAGCTCAGCCCAAGTGGTATTAAAGGGGTTAATAAAAGGCATTCCTAAATTTCAGATAAAACTGAGTTGAAATCTAATGTGCTTTAGATTCTAAGATTTTTAGACTTTAAAATGACCAATCATCAACCAACATCCCCAAAATGAGCAGAAATGTTATAGGAAAAGAATATTACACATCCTCCCTAACTGGTTTGGCTCAGTGGATAAGGCATCAGCCTGCGGACTAAAGGGTCCCAGGTTCAATCTAGTTAACATGCCCAAGTTGAGGATTCAATCCCCAATAGGGGGCATGCAGGAGACAGCTGGTCAATGATTCTCTTTGATCATTTATGTTTCTATCTCTCTATCCCTCTCCTGTACTCTCTGAAATCAATAAATCAATAAAATATATTTTAAAAAAAGAATATAACACATCCAATTGCATATTTTTCATAATCCTATATAATAAAAGGCTAATATGCAAACTGACCAAATGGCAGAACAACTGGTTGGTATTGCATGCATTGACCACTAGGGGGCAGACAATTCAACGCAAGAGCTATCCCCTGGTGATCAGTGCGCTCCCGTGCTCAGCCAGAGCAGGGCTCATGACTGGCAAGTATATCAGTGATGGCGGGAGCCTCTTCCATATTTCCATATCCCTAGCAGTGCTAAGGGTGTCCAACTGATGGCTTAGGCTCGCTCCCTGTTCCCCAGAGGAAGTGGGCCTAAGCTGTCAGTTGGACATCCCCCAAAGGCACAGGCCAGGCTGAGAGACCCCGCCCACTCTGAGTGCACAAATTTCATGCACTGGGCCTCCAGTGTTTTAATAAAAACCCATATCATCTACCCTTTTCCTACCAATTCTTTCTCTACTCCCAGTATCCAACCCAGGGTAGACAGAGGTATGGAGAAAGTAGGTTTTAATGTTCTAGTTTCTGCTGATCCCCAACCAAGGAAATGTTCAAACAATAAAAAAAAATTAAAAAAATTTTTTTTAAAAACCTTATAAAAGAACATCAAAACAAAGATAAATTTTGGCCCATGAATAAGTCTCTTAGTAATCTGAGTTCCCATATCATCTACTATAGAAGGTCACTCTAAACACTTGTGCAAGGACTATGAGAAAATAAGGGTTCTTTTCTACTTTAAGGAGAATATGCCATGGATGCCACCAATATTCAAGGAGTAAAATCCCATATTCATTTATTTTGCTTTGAGGCCTCTTCCAAAAATTATGGGAAAGTTTTCCCCAAATTCTCCCTTGAACTCTAATGAACTCGTTTTTAAGTCTCTGTTCCCCTTGAGCTCATTCTAGTCACTAAGACTGGTGTAACTTTTTGTTTTTAATCCTCACTCGAGGAATAAAGCTATTTTTTTCCATTGATTATTAGAGAGAGTGGAAAGGACAGGAGGGGGAGAGAGAGAGAGAAACAATGACATGCTTGAGACACATTAATTGGTTGCCTCCCGTTAGCACCCCTACTGGGACTGGGGATTGAACCTGCAACTGAGATATATGCCTTTAACCAGCATTGAACCCAAGACTATAGACCACAGATCAACGCTCTAACCACTGAGCAAGACTGTCCAGGGCAAGACTGATGTAACTTTAATCCACATGTATACTTTTAAATCACATTCACTCTTAAATTTTATTACTAGGCCAGTAATGAAAAATACTACCTTTGTTTTTCTAATTATGGGGGAAAAGATATATGTATATATGAAGGATATGATAGGTTTGCTAAAAGGGGATAATATGTGTACTGTCATTAATTCAAAAACTAATATGGCCCTATCTGGTTTGGCTCCATGCATAGAGCACCAGCCTATGGACTGAAAGGTTCTGGGTTTGATTCTGGTCAAGGGCAGGTACCTCAGTTGTAGACTTGATCCCTGTGTAGGAAGCAATCAACCAATCAATGTGCATCTCTCACATTGATGTTTCTCTCTCTCTGCCCCACCCCCCCTCTCTTCCACTCTCTCTAAAAATAAATGGAAAAAATATCCTTGGGTGAGGAGTAACAAACAAAAAAAAGCAAATATTTATTTTTTAACCTTTTATTTCTAAGACAAGAGAAAATGGAAAATGTTAGTTATATTATACCTTGTAGCATTGTCCACAATTATCTCAGATTCTGTTCTATGGTTTGTCTTTAGTTCGATAGCACAATTCCTTGATTTAAGAGTATCATAAAGATCTTGCAGTAAGTTGCCAGGCTCAATGCTGGGTAACTGTCTAATATCACCTAAAAGGGAAGGGAGGTGGGGAGAGGAAATAGATACAGGTTTTAGGTAACCGTGGTTCTGAAATTTAGGAATTATTTTTATTTCACCCTATTGACATATGCCATAATTATAAAGACTTACTCTAACTTTACTCCCCAAAATCTTTGTTTAAAATGACTTGAGAACATTAAGTCTTTAAAAATACTTCACACCCAAGCATACCATTCAGATTAAACAATATAAGATAAAAAATAGCAATAACTCAACAAGGTAAAACCTGAGTCAAACTTCTTTCCTACCTATAACCACAGGCCAACTGTGAAGACATATATTTTGGCCAACATGTGAAGAAAAATCAGGCCTGAGATAGCTGTTATTTATTCAATCTTGCTCAATGTCTTAGTAAACATGAAAGAATCTATGACCTCAAATGAATAAAATAAACAGATAAAATACAAAATAAACAAACCAAATGTATTTGCTAAAAGATAAATTCAATGTAATGACAATATTTTTCTCTATTAAAGATCTTTTTACTTTAAACAAACCAATTAACCATAGAGTTAAGAAAAACTACTGTCTAGGTGAAAGATGGGAGAATGCTCTAGCCTTTAATAGAATCAACTGTTTATAAAATATTCTCAAATACCTAAAATTATTACTTAGACAGAATTTGATTCTTACACTGCAATTCTATTTCTTTTTCCATTAAATCATAGTCTACAGAACAGTAGAGCCAACAGAACCTAAATGAATCTCACCAGAAATGGAAAGGACTTGAGAACATTCAGTCTTTAAAAAGGCTGGTGAGGTCTAATTTGCACTATTGGCTTAAAATCGTAAAATTACTTTTAAGAGGTCTATACTTCAGACATTTTATTATTAACAAATAAATCAACATCCTTACTTTCTTTGGATCTGTGACATCATTTAGGTGATCAGCAGTGACTCCCCACATCTCTATTTCATTCATATCCTAGCCTGCTAATTTCCTGGCCAAAACAAAGAACTTCCCAAACTGCTCAAGAGAGTGGTCAAACTGAACTCAGTGCAGCTTTAGGATGGGCTTTGACAAATGACTTCCCACCTGCAGGATATGGATATTAGAGCCGTGAATTGTATAAACTGCCACTTAATCACAATGCTGTGAACTAAGCCATTAGAAGTCCAACAATATTTTAACTTACCAAGAATAATAAGCTTAGAAAGTTTGGAGTGCTCAAGCAATAAATTTAAAACAGATTTGAAGATTAATACAGATACCAAACTCCCTTCATCCACAACCAGAACTCTCACTGAAGAAAATCTCCATGGACTATTCTCTCTGTTCTCCTCATCTGTTGTTTTCTTCCAAAAATAGAAGCTGTAATTGACCTACAAATAAAGTATTGCATTTATAAGTTCAGGTTATAAAATTTACCCCCAAAAATATTTTTTTAAACATGTTATTTAAAAACAAAACTCTGAAATTGACAGGGGTAGGTAATGCGTGTAGGTAGAGTAGCATAGGAAAAAGGCTAAAGAAATAGAGAACACAAAAGTTAGAGAGATGAATAGATAGATCAAATAAGTCTAAAGTAAAATAAAAATCAAATAATTTTAAAAAGTGCTTCCTAACAACTACTTAGTGTGTTTAACAGGCTTTGTATATGTCACTATCTCACTGCAAACATTTCAACAGTCCCCTCACTACTTTTGGCCAGGGAGAGCTCTCTATAGCCTTCTCCATTCCCAAATAAGCCGCCTCCTGGCCTGAACTACCCGTCACTTAGGTCCGCCCCTTCCCCCAACGATAACACTCCATCCTGGAAATAAACTGCTATCTTCCCATCCTAATACTTTTTCTTCACATTTAAAAACAACAACAACAACAACAACTAAAAGCAATTTATTACAGAGGTAATAATATTCACTATTTTAAAAATATAGTTTAGTGAATATTTATAACATTGCAGCCAGATAATCTTAAACAGGTTGGTCTTTTTCATTCCAGAAATATTTCTATATTGTCAGAACACATATATTGTATATAGGCAGTCCTCGGGTTACATCGGACTCCCTCTCTCATTGATTTATAAAAAAAAAAGTTCCACCATTTTGACATACGTACATATGTGCTTTATGTTTTTTATTATTTATTTACCACAAGTAGAAGTCAGGGATTATCTTTCTTTTAAATTTCTTTTACTGTTTCATTTCATTACTGCTGTGTATGTGCTCCATGTGAGTGACACAGGTGCTTATGTAGGTGGTTTCCGACTCATGGCGAAAATCGCATTATGTTGCGCCATAGGAACGGATCTCTAACCCAAGGACCTACCATTTTTTAAATGGTAACATAATTTTTTAAATTTTATTTTCAACTACAGTTTACATTCAATATTATTCTGTATTAGTTTCAGGTGTATGTATAGTGGTTAGATAATCATGTACTTTACAAAGTGTTGCCCCGATATTTCAAGTACCCGACTGACACCATAATATTACAATATTACTATGTTCCCATGCTGCACTTTACATTTCTGTAATTATTTTGTAACAACTAACTTACTTAAGTTTTCTACTGCAACTAGATTCAACATGTCTATTAAGCAAAAACATTCATGTTTCCCACATCGTCATGAAGAAATGAAAACTTAATTAAATAAAGTCTGGCTTTAAGGCGAATGTTTTCTCTTGAGAAGAAATATAAAAGGGTTTACCTGACATAGTGTATAAGCATGAAAACCAGTCTTCTGTCTCAGTAAGCCAGCGGCTTTCCCTGTAGGTGCCGTAAGTAAAACTTCTATAGCCTTGTCTGCCTTTGGCGGATTTTGCTCGGTAAAGGTAATCCACTCTTCTGGTACATCCTGGTCTTGTTCAAAGTCTTCACAAGCTTTCTTTACTTCTCTCTTTTCCAACAGCTCTCTATGCCTAAAAAGATGGCTAACGATTGTGGTCTTCCCACAACCGCCTTTGCCACTGATGACGGTCACAGCATTGGAGCAGACCATCTCCAAAGCAGCCACCTGGTCCTGGTCCAGTTGATCGTCAGGTATTTCTGCATTACCTTCATCTTCACCGCTATCCCAGATATGGTCACCACTGTCCTGTGTGTTGGCCTCAGAAGTTTCTAATGTTTCATCGGGTTTACTTTCGTTTAATGGATCACCCCTCCTAGAATTTTCAGGTTTTTTTGTACAAATAGACGCAAGCACCTTTTTGACATCGACATGAAAAGACCATGGAGGCCTCTTCATTAGGTCACTGATAGAAGAAGCAATGCTTTTCTCAGCCTGGTAAAGGTCATAAAGGAAGACACAGTCCTTCTTATAGGTCACCACATTGATATCCTTCAAAAACTTCAGACACTGCCAAACATCATAAAAAGACATCTGGTTTGACAACTGAGAAGTTAAGTCAGGTTCTTCCACATACGTGTGCCCATGCTCTCTACACAGCTGCTTCAGCTTAGAATACAGTATCAACCCATTCTTCTGCACATCAGTCATCAGGAGGAGGAGAGACGGGCACTGGCAAAATGCTGTCCAACTTGCCTCACATTGCAAAAGCTTCAGCTCTCTGTAGGTGATCTTTAAGAAAATAAAGTTCAAGCTGCTGTATAAAAATTGTACATGTTCATGAGTATTATTAAAATTACAATAAAAACAATGTTATTTGTTAATAATTTTTAAGTCCCAGAAGACATGTTTTTCAACTAAATTTGGAGGGAAAAACTCTGTACCTAATACATCACTAATTTTTCACTGACTGTCCTATGATTAGAGGTCTATATAATTTTTTAATTAAAATTATATTTTTCTCAAAGCAATACACATAATTTTAATAGTCAAATAACATGATGAGATTTATCACTAAAAAGAGGAATCCCCTGAATTTACCCTTCCCATGCCTTCTAACATACCACCTTCAACACTTTGCTTTTTTCCCCTGGAATTTATCTTCACATTTCTAAGTACTGTTTATACTATTCCTTAATTTTATTTTAAATTTTAGGTATTTTTAAGTTAAATGTATTGGGGTGATATTGATTAATTACATAGGTTTCAGATCTATAATTCTATAACACATCATCTATAAATTATACTAGAGGCCCAGTGCATGAAATTCATGCACAGGGGGAGGGGAAGGGTCCCCTCAGCCCAACCTGCACCCTCTCCAATCCGGGACCCCTCAGGGGATGTCCAACTGCCAGTTTAGGCCCCAGTGGGCCTGGTCGCTCCATGCAACCTGTTCAGTCGCGATGGTCACTTGGGCTTTTAATATTATAGATAATGTGTCTATCACTGAAAGTCAAATTTTCCCTCACCATATACAGTATTTGACCCTCTTTATCCTTTCTTACCTCCTTTTCCTCCATATTAACTCCCTATTATGGAAAAGTCTTTCTCTACAGAAGAGTTCTCTCTTTTATACCATCACCTCCACAAATGCTTCTCCCCTTCTCATTTTTGAAAAAAGTTACAGCACAGATTATGTTAATCAATTTGGATTAAATCAGTGTAAATAGGATTCAGATAAGCAACTTGATGTCCCAGGATTACATTCCTTAGCTTTATATTAAACTCTGTGTGTTCTGTGAAGTTAATAACTATCTCATCTCCTTGTTTTTTGTTTTTCTTTTAATATATTTTTACTGATTTCAGAAAGGAAGTGAGAGGAAGAGAAAGACAGAAACATCAATGATGAGAGAATCATTGATTGGCTGCTTCCTGCATACCCTTCACTGGGGATTGAGTCTGAAATCTGGGCATGTGCCCTGACTGTGAATCAAACTGTGACCTCTTGGTTCCTAGGTCAACACTCAACCACTGAGCCATGCCAGCCAGGTTACTTGGCATCTTTAGTTTCCTATGTGCTTATTAATAATTCTGCCCAAAGGGTACAAAAGAAGGCAAGGAACTTCCTTTATCAAGATCCACTTAGCAGGTCTTCCACCAGCTCCATCTTTTTTTTTTTCATGGAGCCTCTATACACACATTTATGGGCTGCACTGTACCCCCTCTCCACCCTACCCCCAATTCATATGCTGAAATTCTAACTACTAGTACCTCAGAATGTGACCATATTTGGAGATAGGGTCTTTAAAGAGGTAATAAATTTAAAATGAGATCACTGGGGAGAGCCCTAAGCCAATGTGATTTATGAAATTAGGACATAGACAACTCTATATAGAGAGAGATGGCCATATGAAAACATAGCAAGAAGACTGTAAGTCAAGGAGAGACATCTCTGAAGAAATCAACCTTGCTGACACCTTGATTTTGAACTTTTAGCCTCCAGAACTGTGAGAAAATAAATTTGTTGTATAAGCCACCCAGTCTATGGTGTTTGTTAGAGCAGTTCTAGCAAATTCATACTATACCTCAGTACAAGTCTTTGTTCTGGATGGTCAACAGTGAAATTTCAAGCCTCCTTTTCCCACTGAGTCCCAGAATGTTCATTGCTCTGATTGCTTCTCTACTGAATAAATATATATAATAATCTAATATTCCAGGATCTTATTTTCTAAAGCATACAGAAATCAGTCATTTTACATAAGAAACAAATTCATTATTTTTGTGTTTCTCAAACAGGGTAGGGAGGGTGTCTGTACACATTCGTGGGGATCCAAAAATTACATCAGAATTTTTAAATTGTATTTACATTTGGAAAACCACCTTTAACCAAGTACAGCTAAAATTTAAGTGCCATGTTTGGTTTCCAATGCCACTGGAGCCTCTTGGTGTCTAATAATAAAAGTGTAGTAGTTCATATATGATATTGTTGTAATAACTAAAAAAATTGAGTTATATCATGCTATCTGATATGAACAGTGAAAGTTCTTCAAAGTTCTAATAGGAAAGTACAGGATTGAGTTACAAGGCAGAATGCATTTGTCAAATTCATAAGAACTTAGGTCTTCAATGAGATCTATGCTCAAGTTTCAAATGGCAATTAAGTTAGCAAAAAATGTTTGCCATATTAAATTTTATAACTAAATTATTAATAATGTGAATGGCATTTATTTTGTTTTCCTTTATACATTTATTGCATAAGAGCGAGGAGCACAAAAACTTTCTATTTGGTCCCTGCCATATGGCTCAGTTGTTTGGAGTATTGCCCAATACACCAAAAAGTTGTGGGTTCAATTCCCAGTCAGGGCACATATCTAGGTTGTGAATTTGATTTCCGGTTGTGGAAGGTATGGGACACAACCAATATTTCTCTCTCACATTGATGTCTCTCTTTCTCTCGCTCTCTTTTCAATTTAAACACACACATACACACACACATTCTCAGTTGAGGATTTTAAAAAGAAGTTTGTATTTAATTTATAACAATCAAAGAAACATACATTAACCTGGCCGGTATGCCTCAGTGGTTGAGCATCGATCCATCAACCAAGAGGTTACGGTTCGATTCCCTGTCAGGGAACATGCCTGGGTTGCAAGCTTGATCCCCAGCGTGGGTGGGGAGTGTACGTATGCAAGAGGTAGCTGATCAATCGATGTTTCTATCTCTCCCTCTTCCTTCCTCTCTCTGAAGTCAATAAAAAAAATGTTTTTAAAAAGAAAGAAAAACACATCAACAATGAGGTCTATACAACTTTTTTCCTTTGAAAGAGATACAAAAATTGTCAAGTTTGAGAATTCTTGCCTTAAATAAGATTGCTAAATTCTAAACAAATACTTTACTTACTTTACTAAATCCAAGCTTCCATGGATGTTGTCCTAAAATCTCTTCTATCTTTCCCAACACCACTTCAGAATGTGAGCTTATGAGCTGCTGAAAGTGTCGAGGCAGAAGAACTGGAAGGAATTCCATTATTTTTGGAAACTTCAATGCTGTCATTACACTTATAAATGGAACTGCAGGATACCAGAAAAGAACAAATCAAAACATACAAATGAGCTCATAGTACCCCTCACTCAAGAAATCCAAATCAAAAAGAGATTAATAAATTTACTTTAACCAGCAAGAAAATTCATATTATAACAATTTATTTGTATTGATATAGTTTTCACTGTATTTAACACCAAAAATTATGTTCTTTAAATCCTTAGGTAACTTCCTAGTCTTTTGTTTCATTTTACTTACAAATAATTAGAATAAAATTCTTGACTCAATGATAAAATCAAAGCTAAATATAAAAATAATACACATATTAACCTTTATAACCAATTTTATTGTAACCATGATCCTTTTGTCATTGAAGTCATATGACAGTGTTCTGCCCAATTTATTTAATAAATAAATAACTAGTAATTGAAATAGTCCAAATAACAAACTATATTTAAAAAATATTTTAAATCATTTTGACTGAAATTTTTTCAAAATGGATTATTCATATTTTTGTCTTTCTCTTCTGACTTTTTAAAATAGAGTAATTGACAACTCAACTTTTTCTTAATGACTCAAAGTAACCCATGGACACAAAAATTAGAGAGATAGAATCAGTTTTAGAGATGGACAAGCACTTAAAGATCATCTCACCCAATCTCTTCTTATTAAAATATATATGTATGTATTTTTTTTTATTTATTTCAGAGAGGAAGGGAGAGGAAGAAATATCAATGATGAGAGAGTCATTGATTGGCTGCCTCCCGCACACACCATATGGGGGATCAAGCCCACAATTCAGGCATGTGCCCTGGAACGGAATCGAACCTGGGCCCCTTCAGTGCACAGGCCAACACTATCCACTGAGCCAAACCAGCTAGGACTCAGTCTCTTCATATTAAAGATGAGGAACCTGGAATGTCAATGACATACTTTAAAAGCAATATAAACACATTTTCATCAAACCAATTTAAACAAGAATAATATGGCCCTGGCTGAGTGGCTTAGTTGGCTGGAGCATCATCTTGTAAACCAAAAGGTTTTGGGTTTGAATCTCGGTCAGGGCACATATCTAGGTTTCGGGTTCGATCCCTGGGAGGCAACTGATTTCTCTCTCTCTCTTTTTCCCCCCTCCCCAACTTCTCTAAACATAACCTCGGTTGAAGATTAATTTAAAAAAAAAATTAAGATACTATGCCAAGATACAATTGTGGCAATATTTAAAACACCTAAGTCAGTAAGTATCTCAATTACACTAAACTTGATAATAAAAATCACACTTACTTGTGTTTTCCACAGAACGGCACATCTTGTAATCTGGTTGGGACTCTTGCTGTGTAGATTCTTTTTTACCATTCTTCATATTTGCCTTCTCAAAAGTTCTCAATGTTTCTCCAAGATTTTCAAAGTTGAGATTTTTATAGCCTAATGTTGCATTTACCCAAGCTAAAAATTTAGTGATAGTATCACTGTGGACATTACAATCGTTAAGAAAGAGGGAACAGATATTTTTTTTCTGAGATGGTGGTGACATATCAGACTGTAAAAAGTACGATGGAAATCCTTGAACTTGATAATTCCTTGATCCTACAGGCTTTACTTGTACCTTCACTCGCCACCAAGGACCCGTTAATGGAAAATGTCCAGACACTTTACATTGCTCTCCAGTGTTTTCATCAGAAATTACAACTTAAAAAAAAAAAAGAAAAGTTTATTTAGTAAATTTTAAAACTTCTTCCCCAATGTTTTTGTTTTTTAACCAAATCCATCATTCTCTGTAACTATCCTCCACACTCTCCCCTTTGCCCCCCGCTGCACACAACACAGCACCCTGTACAGACATCTACTAGGGTGTCTATATTCCACTTACCTGTTTCTCTGACTCCATCACTACCCTGTAAGCCTTCTAGCATAGGACAAGGTTTCATTAGTCTTTGAGCTCCAAGAGTCTTTAAGCATGGTGCATGGCAAAAGCCTGCTGTTCTTCTAAAAGAGGTCCTCTCTCTGCTACTTTGACTTTAGTCAAAACTGACCTTCATGCAGTTTCTAAAACAAAAAAAAATGTCATGGTCCCTCCCACTACCAGGCCTTTGAATAAGCTGTTCAATCTGCCTTAGGTGTTATAACTTTACTGTTTATCCCATTTATCTCAGCTTAACTATCTTCCTCAGGAAAGTCTTCACTGAATCTCATGAATATAATCTCTCTAGCACAACATACTATTTTTCCTAAGCACTGAGTAACATCACAGTTACTTCTACGATTATTTAAAGAATGTCTGTTTAATTCACTAGATAGTAAGCTCTATTAGGACAGCAACCTCACCATTTCTCTCCAGGGTATCCCTGTCAGAATGGCTGCCATCAACAAATCCACAAATGACAAGTGCTGGTGAGAATGTGGAGAAAAGGGGACCCTAGTACACAGCTGGTGGTAATGCAGACTGGTGCAGCCATTATGGGAAACAGTATGGAGTTTCCTCAAAAAATTAAATATGGAACTGCCCTTTGACTCAATGATCCAACTTCTAGGAATATATCCTAAGAGATCTGAAACACCAATCAGAAAAAATGTATGCACCCCTATGTTCACAGCAGCACAATTTACAATATCTTAGGTCTGGAAACAGCCCAAGTCCCCATCAATAGTTGATGAGTAGATAAAAAAAGCGGTGGTACATTTATACCATAGAATATTATGCAGCAGTGAAAAAAAGGGAAGAATCTCTTATCCTTTGACACAGCATGGAGGGACCTAGAGAGTATTATGCTAAGCGAAATAAGACAGTCAGAGAAAGACAAGTATCACATGATTTCACACACATGCGGCATCTAAGTAACAAAATAAACTGATGAATGGAGTGGATCCAGAGACATGGAAGTATGGAACAGCATGTAGAATCTTGGAGGAAAGGCAGGGGAGGGTGGGTGGATGGGAGGTAATCAACCAAAGATCTTGTATGCATATACATGGACACAGGCCATAGGGTGGTAAAGGCCTGGGGATGGGGACAGACGTGGAAGGAGTTAATGGGGGAAAAAAACGGAGACATGTGTAATACTTTCAACAATAAAGAATTACTTTAAAAAGTAAGGAAATAAAAATAAATAAATAAATTTAAATTTAAAATTTAGGTCCTTAGTTGCACTAGCTGCATTTCAAGTTCTCAATAACCATATGTGACTAGTAGCTATTGTATTGGATAGCACAAATATAAAACTATGCCATCATCACAGAAAATCCCACTGGATGGCCTTAGTCTTAACTAGTAAAATATTCTAAACAGGAGTCACAAGTATAATTCATAGCATAGTAAACTACACACGCTAACCACGGATATCAATAGTATTAACACAAGGTTAATGAATCCATGATGTCTTGATGGTGTTTCTTGGGTGCCTGTGTTTTCTTTTTTAATATATTTTTATTGATTTCGGAGAGGAAGGGAGAGAAACAGAAACATCAATGGTGAGAATCATTGATCAGCTGCCTCCTGCACGCCCCCTACCGGGGATCGAGCCCGAAACCGGGCATGTGCCCTTGACTGGAATTGAACCCAGGACCCTTCAGTCCCCAGGCCAACAACACTCTGTCCACTGAGCAAAATCGGCTAGGGCGCCCGTTTTTTAAGCAAATGAAAAAAAAAAAAAAAAAAACAGGTATTTGATTCCAGGCTGGATATGGGAATAGTTAAAAGCCCCGATTCACTACTTCAAAGAGTTGTAAACATTAAAAGAGATGAATACATTATAAGAGATAATACATCTTAAGCACAAGCTTAACAGAGTATTTGCTCAAGTTACTGCTACTCTATTATCAGTATAATTTTATCCTAAGTTGAACAGCAGCACAGCCAGGCCGTCCCAGAGGAAGTCTGTGCACAGCGGCGGGCGGCTGGCCCGGGACAGGTCACACCAGCGAGCGGTGCGTTCACCTCCCGGCCGCCCCGGCTCCCGGCGTCCTCACCGCGGCGGCACCCGGGCAGGCTGCCGGCCCTGAGGCCCCCGCTGCACAGCTCCTCGGCGTCCACAAACGCCGGCTCCTCGTCCCCCTCCACCAGGCAGTCGTCGTTCTCCGGCACCGGGGATTTGGGGGGGATCAGAGGTCCCTGCAGTTCGCGCAGCTGCTCATTCATAGAGGCCATAACTCAGTTCTCTGAGACACGCTGCCTTCATCAGCCAATCAGGTTCGCGGCTTTCAGACCGTAAACTTCCGGGAACGCCAGAGCCAGCGCGGAGGGGCGGGGCTGCAACGAAGCTCCGCCCCCAAACCGCGGGCGGGGCGGGGCGGTGTGCACGGCGTTGGGGGAGAGGGATCTTTGCTAGGAAGGAACCAGGTGGTCCTCTAGCCCGGGACATCTCCTTCGGAGACAGAATCAGAGGGCAAGGCCATGTCTAGTGAGCCTAGAGAGCCCGGAAAAGCAAGCCCTCCCAGCACCTCCCAAATGAAAATCCAGATGCCCTTCAGGAGGGCTGCCCACCAGCCAAAGCACGGAACAGGGAATCTCCAATCTGAGACGAGTCCTGACAGGGGCCTCTGTTTCCTTAAAGACTGGGTTTCGCCCTAGCCGATTTGGCTCAGTGTATAGAGCGTCAGTCTGTGGACTGAAGGGTCCAAGGTTCAATTCTAGCCAAGGGCACATGCCGGGATTGCAGGCTCCATCCCCACCCAGTAGGGGGGCGGGGAGGTGCAAGAGGCAGCTGATTAATGATTCTCATCATTGATGTTTCTATCTCTACCTCTCCCTCTCTAAAATCAATAACTTTTTTTTTTAAAGGAGTTGGATTTCTATGATCAAAAGCAGTTATTCAAGGTGCAAATCTCGAGTCCCCATCCCACCCATTGTATCTGGATCTAGGGCAGGGACCCAGGGTTCTGTCTTTTAAGGCAAGATAAGGTTGTTTATTTTGATGCTCTGCCAGGTCTGGAAACCACTGTATTAGATAACATTCAAAGTCCTTTTCATCTTTTTCTCCGTGAGTACCCCCTGGTCTCCCACATTTCTTTAACCAGAAATTTTTGCTCCCTTGTTCACAATTGGGGGGGCGAGGGATGGGGTGGGAGGGGACGAGGGAGGGAGCGGGGAGCATCTACTCTCAGCCCAGCTTACAGAGAGTATAGACGGAGCGGGCAAAAACAAAGTAGAAGAGAAAGGACAATGTTTTAAAAAATTATTCTGGTGCCATGATTCTCATGGGTCTACTATTTGAAAATCATGGTGCTCTTTAAGGATAAAATATATCACTACATTACTACTTATTATTAAATTACTTTATTAATAATATACCTAAAATAACTAAGCATACACTGTTTGCTAAATCCAAAAGCATCTTATGCTGGATTCTAATATAAACAACAGCCAGCACCAAAGGTTTGAGAAAATACTAAAATTAATTTTTCCTCCTGTTGGGTACAAATGTCCACTTTTATTGCCTTCAGAAGAAAAATTCTTTGTTGCAACTGACAAAACACCAGTGTATCCAAGATTCATGTAAAGGAGGTTGACTTCCTTCCTTAACACTCTCAACAGCTACTGTTTCCATCACAGCATTGAATGTGCTGTGTCAAAAGTCACACTGCTGGTCTCTCTGTGCTAAATCCAATGGATACCTTTTAGCCTTGTCTTACTTCACCTCTCAACGGTATTTGACACTGAAAACTGTTTTCTTCTTGTGAAACTCAGCTTCCTGGGCTTTAATGATTTGACTTCTGAGGTCTTCTTTCTGCCCATTTATCCATAGGTACTTTATTGAGCTTTTCTACTGGCCCTGCAAGTACTGGTATTCTCCAAGGTTCCATCTTAACCACCTTCTCTCTCTAATCCTCCCTTCAATCATCTTTCACCTACTCTGCCACCTACATGCTAATGACCTGTCAAAGTTTATGAGACCTTCAACCTAGAGGAGAGAGGGGAGGAGGGCCTGTGCCAGGAGCTCTACCACCACATGTCAATCATTAAAGCCCTGCAGGAAAAACCCTCAGTGTTTACAACAGCGCTCTATGGTTGCAACAGAGAGCACCTTGCTCTTCCCCTCTGTAAAAGGAGCTTCTTCTTGATCTTCTTGCTTCTCTCTCACCATGTCTGTACAAATTGGATTACAAACCTTTCTTTCCCCTGAATTAATCATTTTTGTGACAGAATACCTAGCTGTGATTACAGCAAACACTCCTAACTTGAGCTCCAAACCTGTGCAAACCACTGCCCATTAGATGCCATATTGGATGCCCCTGGGCTACTTAAGGTTCAAAGCATCCAAACTGAGAGTTGTTCACTGCTCACTCAAATCTGGATCGCTTATGTGTATATACATAGGGTATCCTTGTTACCAACATGATGAGTTGGGGATATGACTCCAGAGTTAAACCTCCATTCATATAACTCAGTTACATTCAACTAGATATAGTAGGTTCTCATTCAGGATGATGAGAACTTTGCTTCTTTACCTGTTGTTTCCTTATTTTTTTCCCCATCCCTCTTTTTTTTTTTAAGTATGTTTTTATTTATTTCAGAGAGAAGAAAGGATAGGGAGAGAGGGATAGAAACACCAATGATAGAGAGAATCATTGATTGGCTGTCCTCTGTACGCACCCCCACTGGGGATTGATCCTGCAATCCAGGCATGTTCCCTGACTGGGAATTGAACTGTGATCTCCTGGTTTGTAGTTCCACGCTCAACCACTGAGCCACAGCAGCTGTATGCCATCCTTCTTTTAAAAAAATATATTTTTGGTTTTTAGAGAGGGAGAGAGAGAAAGAGAAACATCTTTGTGAGAGCAAACATGGATCAGCTGCTTCCTACACGCCCCCCACCAGAGATGGACTGCAACCTGGGCATGTGAACCTAACTAGCAACCTTTTAGTGCATGGGACCATGCTCAACCAATTGAGCCACACTAGCCAGGGCCCCATCCCTTATTCTTTAAAAAAATGTTAATAGTTCTGGCTACTATTTGAAAATCCTGGGGCTACTATTTGAATGGCTTCCTGGATACCATTTTTCCCATACACAGTAAGCAACAGTACTCAAACCTGGCTGTGCATAAAATCACTCGGGATGTTTCTAAAAATTAGATTCCTGGATCTACCATGAAGCTACATTTCCACCAATACCAAAGAACATAGACATAAGTTTATTCACTATGTAATTTTGGTGGGAGAAAATGATTGGAAACAGCAGAATGCGCACCAGTAAGAGACTTGTTGATTAACTGGAGTACATCCACACAGTGGAGTATATTCTTCAGCAATTTAAAAAAAAGGAAGAAGGAAGAAGATCTCTATGATCTCTGTGATAGGGACTGTTTTCCAAGACATGTTAAACAAGAAAGAACAGGGCATAAAACAATGCATGTGGCTTTATTTATGTGTGTGTTACTTTTGTGTTTATGGAGAAAGAAGTACAGGAAGGATACATCAGAAATTAATGAAAACAGTTTCCTACAGATAGGGTGGAGACAGGGTAAAGAGACAGGGATGACACAAGATCTCTGAGTTAATCTTTTGTAATGGATTTGACTTCTGAACAATGTAAATGTCTTTCATATTCAAAAATAAAGAAACAGAAAGTAAAACCTAAAATGGAACACAAGCAGAAATAAATGAAACTGTCTATCAAATGTATGGAATAACTTCTCAGGGAAAATAATTTCTTCAAGTTACTTTTGAATACTCTGGATAAATATTTTAACTTACTCTGACTATATACTCTTAGTAGATAATGTTCTGAGGCCAAAATATCTACAAAGAAATTTTAAACTCACCACACAGTATGGTCAATGTTAGTTGTAATATTGTTACTGAAACTTTGAAATTATGTGTTATAGGATAAAGCAATAAGAAAACATATCCATGTTTTATCAAGTGATGATTTTAATGTACATGAAAAAGAAATACAAACTAAAATAAAAGAAGTTAAGAAAAACTCCTACAATATTAAACTTGAATTGGAAATATCAACATGAGTTTTTGATTTCTTAAATTACATTTTCTAGCTCTGTTTACTGAAAGGGCCAAAAGTAGTGTCACCCTACTAACTTTGACCATGTCTAACAATATTATCTTGGTTTGGGAATACCACCTATAAACATAAAAGCCTAAATGAACAAACTGGTCTACCAGTTGCTGTGACAAGCACTGACTACCAGGGGGCAGACACTCATTGCAGGAGCTGCCCTCTGGTGGTCAGTGCACTCCCACAGCAGGAGCTCCACTCAGCTGGCCTACAGGCACCAAATATAGGGCTCACAGCTGCTGGTGCTTGCCTCTCCTGATCAGGACTGACTGGGCATGCGCCCAAAGGCAGGCACAGCGAGGCTGGAATGAGTGGGAGCGGCAGGCAGGAGCAGTAGTGGTGTTGGACTGCCAGTTTTAGCCTGATGGCTGAAGGCCATGCTGAGGGACCCCACTGGTACATGAATCTGTGCACTGTGCCTCTAGTTTCTTACTAAAAGCAATGGAGGCTTCTTAAGAAATGGCTGATGCTGCTTCTGGGACAGGGCAAGTACAAGGTGGACCTGAGACTTTTTTGTACCAACAGGCAAGGAAACACTAAAAAATTAATGGAGTTATGGTAAAAGGATCTGGGAGTTGCGGTAAGCAAATTTAGGGAGATTTGAGTATCAAAAAGAATCACTGTGCTTGATTATAACATACTAAGTAAACAAAAATTTGATATGTTCATTGTGATACTAAAAAAATTTTTTAAGGAAGAAGAAAAAGAGAAAGAAAAGAATGCCAGTTAAGAATTAAAAACGCTATTTAATATTAAACACCATTTTGCAATCCCTAGTGAAATAACTGATTCAAGCAAGGATCACCAAAGGTTGTGGGAACCATAAAGTGAAAAGTCAAAGAAACAGATAGTCTTGTGGCCATAATAGCTTACAGATTGTGAAGGGGGAAATGTGCCTTTCTCATGGAAACATGCTTGTCAGTCACCCTTAATCAAGTTATCAAATTTAGTATCTATAATAATAAAAGCATAATATGCTAATTAGACCAGATGTCCTTCCAGACAGCCTTCCTTCCAGACAAAGTGGGGGCTGCGGCAGAGGTGGCAGTGGGCAGGGGCCACAGTAGAGGCCCCCGTCATGGCCATGGGCCAGGGCCAAGGCCCTTGCACAAATTTCATGCATCAGGCCTCCAGTCATTAATAATGTGTCTCACAATGTGATACAATATAGTGATGTACATAAGATCAGCTCTGAAGTATTCTTGCTGAAAATATTTAACCTGATTTTAAGTACAGCTCTAGGACAGCATTGTCCAATGGAAACATTGCCCCGGCCTGCAGGGCAAGTCAACAGGAACGGCGGGGCGACGCACCTAAGAGAATGAGAAACAGACAGGGACACGAAGAATGGAGGCAAGACAAATGGTGTTCTGATCAAGCCTCAAAATTTTTATTCTTGGTGGCTCTTATATATGCTCAGAGAGGGGAAGGGGAAGGAAGAAGGGGTTGAGGAGGTATGCGGTCT
>PVJN01026886.1:0-28617 GCA_004026805.1 Lasiurus borealis | reverse complement strand
TGGGAAGAATAAAAAAAATTAATTTCTTAAAAAAATATTGTTTTAGCATGCAATATTTTAGGCATCCTGTGGTGCTGTTAGTTTTTCCTATCCATATTATTTACATCACAATCACGTACGCTATTTACAGTTCTACAGTTGTTGTCTCCATATATTTTTAAGGCTTCCAGTAAATATTTACAATTTTGTTAGATATCTGTCACAAAAAATAAATATGTATTTTTAAATACTCTTGTTAGTGTGCTTTTTTCAGATGTCCTATCTGGACTCTTCAGAGAAGCACTATATTCAACAATCTTCTGGATCCTTAACTTTCAATCAATAAATTTCTTGAACACTTATTTGAACTCTCCCAGTTAACATAATAACTATGAGATAGCTTTCATTTGTCCATCAATGTATCCAAAGAAACCAGAAGTTTTTTAATCTATGATATGTACAATATTATTTGGAGATTAGTTGTTATTTTGATCAATCATAAAGATGGTGTATCTCTACTAAACAGAAATTAGGCTTGATGAATTAAACATCTTACTATTATATAACCCACTACCTTCCAAAATAAAGTATCCTACAGATTAATGAAAGGTTGCCATTCAGAATAAACTAGCAAATAGATTAAAATCTAGTTTCAAAAATTCTGATAAGACCAGCCATAATAAATGTATTTATATATTTGTTTATGCCTTTGAAATTAGGTTTTCATCTACTATTTTAGATTACAAGATTCGATATAGTTCTGTTTTTGTTTAATGTCTTGGTATGTTTAATCATCAGGACTGCTTTTGTAAGGTGCCAGTTTTATAATCGGTGTTCACCTATCTTAGAGAGCTCAATAAGTGGAGAGGTTACAAAAGGTCTGGAAGTTCCAACATTATTCCTGGGAGTTTCAACATTAAACATTGGTATTCTAATAGCATGGCACCTGGGAACTCCACCAAGGCCTCTAGGAACTTCAAGATTATCCCTAGGAACTCCAAAATTATCTGAGGGAACTGTAGCATTATCCCTGGAAACCCCAACATTAGCCATGGGAACGATAACATTATCTATGGGAACTCTAATATTGTCCCTAGGACGTCTACCATTGTCTCCAGGAATTCCATGTTTATCCCTCTTTGAAGTAGAATTCTCAACGCTGGGATTGATAGAATGTTCTCCAGAAGCTGACAAAATGGCATTTTGCCCAGTCTTTTTGATGCTCTTTTTTTCATTTGCGTTTCCTAAAATAAAATAAAATAAAAGTTGCTTTTAAATTATTGAAGATTGACTTCTGTTTTGAGAAGAAATTCTATAAATTAGAATGACACAAATTTGTATAACTTTGATCCCAATCCAATCACTTTAACAGTTTAAAATCATATGTTGATAGCATCACAATATATAACCTTGTTTGGCAAAATATCTTTTTTTCTTTCTTTTTTTTAAAATATATTTTATTGATTGTTTACAGAGAGGAAGGAAGGGAGAGAGATAGAAAGTCAGAAACATCGATGAGAGAGAGACATTGATCAGCCACCTCCCGCACACGACACAGTGGAAATGTGCCCACAAGCAAGGTACATGCCCCGGACCGGAATCGAACCTGGTTCAGTCCACAGGCCGACGCTCTAACCACTAAGCCACACCGGTCTTGGCTGGCAAAATATCTTGATAAGCTGCTTTGGGTGAAAAGATAGAGAGTAAAAACAAAAATCTAACTAAATAGTCCCATACAATTATCAGAAATTTGGAAATAATAAAAAATATAGAAGTGGGAGAAAGGAGAGAAACATTAAGTGGGAGGAAGACTGCAGCAGGATGTTAGCTGATGAGAAATTACAGTGGTGATGGCTGAAGAGTAATGTGATTTCTTTTGCAGTATGATAAATTAATGAGATTAAGAATTAAGTGGTTATATGAAATCAGAGAGGGGATATCCATAAAAATGGAAGTACCCCAAAAGTTCAGAACCCAGCCAATTTTATGATTATTTTAAGGAATGAAGTGATCTCAGCTGGCTTTAGGTTATACTTGAATTTCAGCTATTAATAAATAACTTATCAAAGCACTAAATTTGTGTATGAAAAGAAACAAACTACATAATGGCCAGATTATGATTTTCCAACGAAGTATCTAGACTCCAAATACTTATCTCAAACTACCTTCAGATGTTTGGTGGAGGTACTTCTAAAAAGATTTCTGATTAATGACACCAATCTCAGGAATTTATGGGGACAGGCTACTAACATAAGTTAGAATTAAAAATTCCTAATACTATTTAATATCCATAGTAGCATTTTTGTATATGTTTAAGTAGCTGTAATGATGAAAACACAAATAATGCCTTTTAATTAGCAAACATCAATGTAGGATTTAAAAATACATTATATACAAATTATAAAATACATTATAAATGCTATTAACATTAATTTTAAGCAGTCATGGGCTATAATATTAATCATTCATTTGTTCATTAATACTTTCTAGCCACTAGAGAGCTCACATATAGAAGAAAATTATTATTTTTTCTTAATTAGCAAGGTCAGACCTATTAACCACTTCACTTTCTAATCTAAGCACCTATTATTTAGCTACTGGGTGATGGGTGTGCTAGAGGGTAAAATTTTCTGTTTATGGGGTAAAAACTGTACTAGAGTGAGGACTTTTAATTTTCTCAAGATCATACACCTATTTGTAAATTTTATTGTTGTTGTTAATCCTCATTGGGGATATTTTTCCATTGACATTTTTAGAGAGAGTATAATGGAAGGGGAGTGACAAAGAGAGAAATATTGATATGAAAGAGACACATCAATTGGTTGCCTCTTGCACATGTACCAACCAGGGTCGGGGATCGAACCTGAGACCCTTCAGTACTGAGCCAAACCTACTATGGCTATAAATTATTTTATAAGAAAATATGTATTTAAAATTTCTGATGTTAAAAAGTGGGAGTAGAGGAAGAATATCTCAACCTGATAAAGACCATGTATGACAAACCTATAGCCAACATCATACTCAATGGGCAAAAACTAAAAACATTTCCCCTAAGAACAGGCATAAGATAGGGATGTCCGCTTTCACCACTCTTATTCAAAATAGTGCTGGAAATCCTAGCCATAGCTATCAGACAAGAAGAAGTAAAAGGCACGCAAATTGGAAAGGAGAAAGTAAAACTCTCATTATTCACAGATGAAATGATATTGTACATAGAAAAACTCTACCAAAAAAACTGCTAGATTTAATAAACAAATTTGGAAATATATCAGGATAGAAAATCAACACCCATAAGTAAATGGCTTTTTTATACACCAATAATGAATTCTCAGAAATAGAAGCTAAACAAAAAATCTTATTTATCATTGCAACAACAACGAAATTAAGATACTGTGGGAACCACACCAAGTCCTCAGGTAGTCAAGGCCAATAGGAGCACACAGGCTTTCTATTAATACACCAGAAAGGCCAAAGGCTGCTCTGTCCTAAGACTCTGATCCTGAGAATCCTAATCAGACCAAGATACTATGAGCAGTGCAAGGCCACACCACTCTCACAGTACATGGTGCCCTTTAGTAGCCAATATGATATAACTATTGGCACAACATCTCCTTTTTCTAAATACTGTAAAAGTGGGTTACTGACCAGTTAGTTGGCTGGAGTGTGTGGAAAAAAGTCTGCTAGAGAGAGCAGCTGGGCAGAGCCGAGCTAGAGAGCACTCAGAGAAGCAGAGGCGATAGGCATAGAGAATGTAGCTCCTATGTGTGCAGGAGAGGCTAGAGAGCTCAGATGGAGCTGAGAGCTGATACTGCTCTGATGTAATGCAGTGAGACAGGCGGCATGCTGCTGCTCAGATACTAACTGTGGGTACAGAGACTGATGCTGCTTTCTGGGAAAGGTATGTATTTACCAGTCAGTGTCTGGCTGCCTGCCTGTATGAACTTTGCTGTAAGGAGTTTATCTGATGGCTATGTGGCCACTGGCTTCTGCAATAAAGACTCGTCTTATATACTCACAACTTCTCCTGCCTTCTCCATCTGCCCTACTTCTGATAATTGACCTGCTGTGTCTCTAACACTTGGTGTCAGAGGATAAAGGAGAAACTTGGACTAAGTTCCCAACAGTTAGTACAGTAGGCAGCATTCAAGAAGGAAACTGCCCTGTGCTTGGCACAGTTGAATGGGAGAATCTAGAAGAATACATGAACTCAAAGTCACTCAGAGCACCAGAGCTTGTGCAGAGCTCTGGCTGTGCTCTGACAAATACTTAGGAATAAACTTAACCGACACAAAAAGACCTGAATTCAGAAAACTACAGGATGTTGGAAAAGAGATACAGTGGTACCTCGAGATACGAGTGCCCTAACATACGATATTTTTGAGATACGAGCCTTCGAGCGAGCGATTTTTGCTTTGAAATACGAGCAACAGTTGAGATATGAGTAATTGCACGGATCGGCCAGCGGCACACGACCCACCAGTTTACCGCGACTCAAGCGTCTCATAGTTTCCCATGCCTCAAGGTTACGGAATGAATTAAACTCATATCTCGAGGTACCACTGTATAAGAAGAGATAAACAACTGGAAGTATATACCATGTTCATGAATTGGTAGAATCAACATCATTAAAATGTCCATACTACCAAGGCAATCTACAGATTAAATTCAATCCCTATTAAAACACTAATAGTATATTTCACAAATCTAGAACAAATATTCCAAAAATTTATATGGAATAAAAAAAGACCCTGAATAGCTGCAGCAATTTTGAGAAAGAAAACAAAGTTGAAAGAATCACAATACCAGGTTTCAAATTATGCTACAAAGCAACTGTTCTCAAAACAGCCTGGTATCGGCACATAAACAAGCATATGAATCAATGGAACAGAACAGAGAACACAGAAATTGACCTAAGCCATTATGCTCAATTAATATTTGACAAAGGAATCAAGAGCATACAATGGAATCAAGAGAGTCTCTTCAATAAATGGTGTTGGCAAAGTTGGTTAGTTACATGCAAAAAAATGAAAATAGACAACCAATTTACACCATACACAAGAATAAATTAAAAATGGATAAAAAATTAAATGTAAGTCATGAAACCATAAAAATCCTAGAAAAAACCATAGACAACAAAATCTCAGACATCTCTCATAGCATTATGTTTGCAGATACATCTCCTAGGGCAAAGGAAACAAAGGAGAAAATAAATAAATAGGATTTCATCAAAATAAAAGGCTTCTGCACAGCAAAATAAATGACCAACAAAACAAAAAGAGAGCCCACTGTATGGGAGTACATATTTGGCAATGATACATCTGATATAAGGTTAATATCCAAAATATATAAAGAACTCATACAACTTAACAAATGGAAGACAAACAATTCCATTAAAAAAAATGAGCAACGGACCTAAATACAGTACTTTTTAAAAGAAGACAAAAGGAAGGCCAAGAGACATATGAAAAAAATGCTCAAAGTTACTAATCATCCAAGAGATGTGAATCAAAATGACAATGAGGTACCATTTCACACCTGTCAGAATGGCTACCATCAACAAATCAACAAACTACAAGTGCTGGTGGGGATGCGGAGAAAAAGGAACCCTTGTGCACTGTTAGTGGGAATGCAGACTGGTGCAGCCATTATGAAAAACAATATGGCGTTTCCTCAAAAAATTAAATATGGACCTGCCATTTGACCCAGTAATCCCACTTCTGGAATATACCCTAAGAAACCTGAAGCACCAATCAGAAAGAATGTAAGCGCCCCTCTGTTAATAGCAACATAATTTACAATAGCTAAGATCTGGAAACAGCCCAAGTGCCCATCAGTAGATGAATAGATTAAAAAAACTGTGGTACATTTATACCATGAAATACTATGCAGTAGTAAAAAAAGAAGTGAGAAAGCATGGAGAGACCTGGAGAGTATCATGCTAAGCGAAATAAGTCAGTCAGAGAAACACAAGTATCACATGATCTCACTCATACTCTAAGTAATAAAATCAACTGATAAAGGGAGTGAATCCAGAGACATGAAAGCATGTGACAGCGTGAGTAATCTCAGAGGGAAAGAAGGGGAGGGTGGCTGGGTGAGAAGTAATCAACCAAAGACTTTGAGTGTATACTTGTATAACCCTGGGACACAGACAATAGAGTGCTGAAGGCCTGGGGTGGGGTTGGGGAAACAGTGGCAGGCTGGAGGGTGTCATATGTAATTCTTTCAACAATAAAGAATTATTTTAAAAAATTAAAATAAAAATAAAACTTCTGACGTAATAACAAGTCTGTGTATATTAAGGTTTTATTTTCACATGAATATTAGTAGTGTCTGATAGAATTTATACAACTTAAAGTCAGACCACAATTACCAAATACAGTGGTACCTCGAGTTACGAGTTTAATTCGTTCTGTAACCTTCAGGCATGGGAAACTATGAGATGCTCGAGTTGCGGTAAACTGGTGGGTCCTGTGCAGCCGGCCGATCCGAGTCATTACTCCTATCTCAAATGTTGCTCGTATTTCAAAGCAAAATCGCTCGCTCGACAGCTCTTATCTTAAAAATCTCATATGTTAGGACACTCATATCTTGAGGTACCACTGTACAAGGAATGAAATTGTAAGATGGTAACCAATTCTCTTAGAATAAGCTAATTTTCATGGGATAGAGATAAATAAATTTACAGGTAGTGAGTTTGAAAATAAATTTATTGATGAAAGTCTCCTTGTCTGAAAAATTATATGTAATTTATAAAAGGAGTTATAGCAAATTCAAAATCTTACCTCGTGTAAACCAAGTATGATCACTTGGTAAGAAGTGTTTCTCCTCTGGGTTTACTTTTAATATGGGTGCAGTACGTTTTTGGCTTCTGATATCATTGTATCTTGTTGAGCTATGACTGTGCTGCCTTCCAAGCTTAGTACGTTGCGGGAATGGGCCTTGCAAGACATGGAGATGGTGACTCCTGAGTGAGGTGGCTGCTTGATTTTTCTCCTCTGGTGGCAGCTGAAGGCGGCCAATCTCTCTCTTTTCTGCAGGAATAGTTTGGAGAATGTGGAGCCCTTCATTGTTTAGTGGTGCCTCTAAGAGTTCCTCCCAGGAACGCCGAAAGATGGCTCTTGGTACCTTGAAGTCTTCATTTTGTAGGGACTTTGCATTTTTTGGAGAATCCAGCCACAGATTTCTTAGAGTTTGTGGGCGACTGTATTCTGAGGATGGAAAATATTTATTTATTAAAGCCAGCAGGTGTATAAGGCCGATGATTTTCAAAGTTGGAATTTCTATATCATCTAGCTCCTCATTTCCAGACACACCAGCAATAAATATTGCCGTGCCTTTTCCCCTTTCCTCTGAAATGGCAATTCCTGTAACTTCTAGGAGTTGAGATTCTGGGACCCTGGAACTTTAACTGGCATTTTCTCTAGGTGAAAAAGCCCAAGATTTTGGTCTCATAAAGGCAGTGCTCTCTAACTCTTTGGTTAGTGGGGCTGGGGGTGGTCACGATGACCATTTGCTTTACAATCCCCAAGTCCCTTTGATTGAAGTATGGTGGTCCCTCCTTTGAAAAACTGCCGTTTGAAACTACTGTTTGAACTGATCTGTTGGCATTCTCTGTTATTCTTAGACAGTCTCTTATTCTGTAGGTTAACTCTGTAATTTTTAGATAGTCTCTTCTTCTGTAAAATATAACTTTGTTTTTTAGCTTGAATAATAGAAAAGATAAACTTAACTGTCTGACCTTTCAAGCTATCCATCTAATGTATGGGGCTGATACACTGATACTGATAATACTGCCATGCCAGGTGTCTGTATAGATATGATATGTACTTAAGGTTACAGGTGTTTGTTAGATATGATATGTACTCAAGATTATAAGTTGTCTGTATAGGTAACTTACACAAGGACCTGAAAGATATAAAAAGAGAATGCTTCCTCCTTTGGGTATTCAGAATTTGACAGAAGTATTCTCCTCTGAACTTGTGTGCAATAAATGACTTCTAATTAATTGGCTTGTTAAGGCGTCTTGTATCTAGCTCACTGATTGACAATACAACGTGATAAATACCTTCTTGAGTGCGTTGATGGGACACTATGGTTGGTTTCTGTTGTTTTTGTCTTTTGGCCTCTTCCTGAACTTCTGCATGGATAGGACGAAAATAGATGAACTCATCAGGAACATCTTGACTATGTCTGTGTAAGAATTTTTGACTCACAGAAACAATCTGAAAGAAAATTAAAGTTCAAAACATTACATAATACAGTAAAAAGCCCATGATTCAATTGTCAAATAGTATTGAAAAGCGGATTATAAAGTTTTTCACTATCCAAAAATAGATATAGTTCATTACATTACATCAACACATTTAATAGCCTTGTCTTATTTTTTATACATTCTAACCTAGAGCTGTGAGGCTAGTAAAATATTACAATAGACACTATAAACACACTCAAATTCATTCAAAACCAATCCTGAAAAGAGTTATTTTTTCTTTCAAGGAATAGATTATTCTAATCTGGTATTTTCCAAATTGTATTTCCTAAAACCTTAGTCTTATGAAAGGCTCTAACACAAACACACACACACACACACACACAAGATTTCTTGTCTAATAATTTGGAAAATGATATATACTCTGTCTTTACAATGTACAGGAATCTGTTAAAGGCTCCGAGAAGTTTTTTTTTTATTGATAGGTAATTCACTTTATAAACCATGTGTTCTATTTTCTGTATTCACTTTTGGGTCCCTCCCAAGGTTAGCCATTTCCTAGAGATAGTAAGTAGCTCACCCAAGAGCTAGCCTTTCATATGCAAACCAACCTATTCAGGGCTCACATTCCAACCAAGTCCTTTATCAGGCTCTCACACTTTGGGCCAGGGCAGATACCAGAAAACTGGAGTCAGCTCCTATGCCCCAGAGCCAACTGAAATTATACAAAGTAGTCAATTTTAAACCTGTTTACCCAGCCTAGCCTGTTTCCTTCTGTGGAAACTATAATGAAGTCTCTTTCCTATTTCCCCCCACTCCTCTGCCTCCTAACCAACCCTTGTGATTTCTTGTGTGGACTCCCAGAGGGAGGTTGCTCCCTGCCCTGAGGATCTATGAGTATAATAAACTATCTTTTCAATGGCAACCATCTCCTGATCTGTTGGCATTCTCGTACCTAAATAATCAAACTTATTAAAATAACTGGCACAGTGATCAGGGTAGTTTTGCTTCAGTCTGAAATGATATGCCACTAGATTGTTATTGATTTACTAACTGGTTCCACCAGACTGCCTGGGACACTATCTCTGCCTGCTGAGATGCACGTACTTGTATAGCTATGACTGTGACGGTTGTTCCTTTTGCTGTGTGTCGCCATGAGTTTCCAGATTAAATATAGAATTCAAAAGCTGGGTCCTCCTCAAATTCTGGTCTGAGAGGGGTCAATTGCCTAGATTCCTGGGGGCACCCCTTTATGTTGACTAGCTAAACTTGTGAAAAGTGAAAGGAAATGAACTCCCCTCCATCTTGTCCTATAGGGCTGGGACCCCTGCCTAAACTCCCTTCTTTTTCTGGGAGTGGCCACAGGTGTGCCAGCAATGTCTTAACTTCCTGACAGCCCCCCCCCCCCCCGCCCCCAAATGAACCAATGAAGCTCCAGGAACACAGCGAGGGTCCTAATAAGGCTAAACCACAGAAAGACCCTAATTCAGGTGACCAATCTCTGTAACCCTCATCACTTTCCCAAGCCCTCCCAATTATCCTACTCCATAAAACTCATTGTTCCCGCCCGGCTCGCTCTCTCGCCCCGCTGCTGCGCCAGAAAGAGGCTGAGAGCCAAACCCGGGTTTGAATAAAGACTCTTTGTTTTTGCATCAGAAAAGGCTCCTTAGTGGTGGATTATTGGGGACCCCGAACTCTGGGCATAACAAAAAACTTCTGGATATAGCCAGGTGTGATTTTTCTCTGAATGCTATGGGAAGGAGCTAATCTGATTAGTTGAGTCAACACTGATAAGTGGTGGAACAAACTGGGTTGCTTTTTCCCTAGATATTTCTGCTTTCCCTGTTGAGTAGAAGGAGAGTGCTCTTCAGAGGTGCCCACATGCTGTGAGGCACAGAGTCCGTGTAACATCTACCTTAGGGACTACAGCATAAAACCACAAATAAAGGTGTTATTCTGGATATAAACTCTTGTATTGCTGCTTGCCTTGCTGCTGTTGCAATTAGGCATCTTGACTGTGGGAAAGGGTACATAATGAGAAGAGAGCCACAGTAGTTTAATAATTATTCACCTTATAGCTATAGATAAGACGTTTTCTTAAGACCATGGGAAACTGGAGGATAAAACAAAGCTAAAAACGATATAACATGCTTTGATGGGTCCATTGCTCAGAAAAGAAATACACTTTGAGAATAGACCAAGGACAGGACATGCTTTGATTGGTTGCTGTGCCCAGACCCTGACCCCCTCGGGGAGTTTTTCTCAGGAACGCTGACTATTATCTGGTCTCAGGAAAGGGCTGAGCTGTTTGTAACATCATAGAAGATTAGCCACATTGTTATCGGACTTTGAGCTCCTGAAGGCCTGACTGCAGACACTCCCCTTCCCTGTCCATGTTACACTTGCAGCTCACAGCAGCACATGTCTATCTTCTCCCTCATGTGTATATAATAAGCCAACTGGCTATGTTAGGAACAGAAATAGAATATTGGGGACCAACTACAATTATAGGAAATAGTAACCATGCTCTACTAACTATGATGGTTCTTTTCTGATTGAAGAAAGCATAGTTTTATCTGGCTGGGAGTTATATGCCCTGGGACATGGGAGCTAACATCAGAATGCAGTCCATCCTCCTGTCTAAAAAACTGCCTATCATTATGGAAGCATTTACAACCTTGTGGCTGAAACAATCTAGTATTGGAGGCACCTGCTCTTTACAACCCAGGGGCACTCACCCTCTGAGACCATGCCCCCACCGCAGTCTGCATGACTTGTAAACTATAATGATTATCCTGTTCCCACTTTCCCATACCTGTAATTCCAACTTTCCCACATAATCTTTGTCCTTCTACCCAATATAAACAGCTGGCTTATGGGGAGAGGCAGAATGGATTTATGTGGATGACTTTCTGCTCTCCTATACTGCCAGAATTATTTGAATAAATTCTCATATATGATTCAACCCTATCTATGCTTAATTGTCTCAAGTAATGACAGGCAGCCAAGACTCCTTGGTTGTCTGGTTACAGCTATAGGGGTCAGAGCAGAATTTCCAGGATGACTGACTATTCTCCCTATACTGCCAGCATCACTGGAATAAACACTCATATAGGATTCAACCTTGTCTCTACTTAATTTGGCTCAAGTAGTGACAGGCAGCCTTGGATACATTGTGTCCAGTTTCAGTCTGACTCAGTGTGGTACAAAGAAACTTGTCACTCTTTGAGATAAATGGCACAATACATAATCAAAAAGAAAAGAGGGAGGGGACACTTTATTATTGCCCCACCTAAGACCCTTGAGGAGTATATAAAATGCTTTACTGAGTACTGTTCCTTACCAGCATGCCTAGGTTATTATGCTCAATACCTGAAACTCAAAAAATACTGATAGTGCCACCATCACTTTCCTAGAAGTGTATCCAGACACATCAGATGCCAATTGGGATACTCTGGACTGGTCAATTAAAATGGGTTCTCAGCAATACCAGGAGTTTATCTGGTAAGCAACTAATTACTAAGGGATTAAAATAAGTTAGTTAAGGAAATAAAAGAGCTAAAAATAGAGAAAAAGTGATAGAAATAAAAAAGTGAGAAATACAGAAATTTCATCTGCCTAGAGATAAAAGCTATTCTAAAAGATTTTGTTTAAAAAGTAATGACAAAGGATTAATAATACTTCAGATAAGGGGGGGCTAACTGCACTGTCCCAAAGAGAGGCTGCTGTAGCTCTCTGGGTTCAATCCCAACACTAGCAAGTAGATTGGGAAACCTTAAAACAAGAAACAACTGCCTAGAGGCAGGATACTGAACCTTTTCTCTCTCCCTCCTTTTCTTATAACCACTTAGAAGGTCTACACTATGAGTTATTTGCCAGAGACAGATGCTAAAAATTAGGCAACTATAAGTAGCACCCACGAAACAAAACAAAACAAAACAAAACAAACAAACAAACAAACAAAAACAAAAAAACATGGTGGCCAGTAGGACGGGGATTAGGGAGAAAGTGTGAGTAAGGGAGTGAGAGAGGAGTGTGCAGACATGTGGTGTGTGTGTGTGTGTGTGTGTGTGTGTGTGTGTGTGGTGTTTGTTTGTAGGAGGGTTGGTTAGATATCATAGAAGTCTCAGAGGATGGCAGATCAGGTTCTCCTGGGAAGTGAGCACCTGCTACCACTGCAGGCATTTCCCACACTTTGTGGCTCTGGCACAGAAACCACACCATCCTGAAGGGGAGAGAAGCCAAGGTTAGGAATGCAGCTTCATCACCACCCACACTGGCCTTGAATAGCATCTCAGTGTAGTGATTGCAGAGTGCACACCACTCCAACCAAAGTCACGCCACTCAGGCCACTGGCTCTGGAACCCCCCTGAGTGAATTGCCATGTGCGTGCACCCTGGCCAAAGTCTCACCATGCCAGCTTCAGACATTGGGACTCCTGCCTCCCAAGCCATGTGCTTCAGAAACCCAGCAGTGTGTTGCGCTACCCTCCCCGTGAGCTCTGGGACCCTACAGTGTGTCATTCCACCTGCGGGGCAACTAGTACAGCCTCACCCAGACTTACACTCTGCAGAGGAAAGGAAAACTCTGAATAGCCCCAGGGAGCCCTGGGGGACTGGTTTGAGGGTCTGTTTGGTCCCAGAAACACTCCCACCTAAAGTCTGTGTAAGAAATAGACACTTTTGTAAATAAGCCTGAAAACAGGCAGAAAAACAAAGTGAGCAGATTGATCCCTCCTGCCTGCATCCAAGGCTGTGGAGAAGAGATAGAGGAATGGTGGATTGCTGGGAACTTTCAACATGGTGCTATCTAACAGGAAACTGAGAAGTGGCAGGCAGAACAGTGGAGAGGAATCTTAAACCAGGCTCCACAGAACATTAAAACTTGGCTAAAGCGAACAACACTTCACTTTTTTATTTTTATATTTTATTTAAGGGAGAAAAAAATGTTTTTTTCTTTCTCTCTTTTTTTAAATCTTTTATTTTTTGTACTAGAGGCCTGGTACACAAAATTCGTGCATGGAGAGGGGGGTGTCCCTCAGCCCAGCCTGCACCCTCTCCAATCTAGGATCCCTCTCACAATCCAGGATTGCTGGCTCCCAACTACTCACTTGCCTGCCAGCTGGGTCACCACCTAACCACTTCCCTGCCAGACTGATTGATGCCTAATTACTCCCCTGCTGGCCCGATTGCCCCTAACTGCCCTCCCCTGCAGGCCTGGTTGCCCCCAACTGCCCTCCTCTGCTGATCCAGTCACCCCTAACTGCCCTCCCCTATAGGCCTGATCACACCCAACTGCCCCCCCCCCCTTTCAGGCCTGGTCCCTCCCAACTACCCTCCTCTGCTGGCCTGATCGCCCACAACTGCCCTTCCCTAATGGCCATCTTGGGGTGACCATCTTGTATCCACCTAGGGACAGCTATCTTGTGTGTTGGAGTGACAGTTTGCATATTACTCTTTTATTAGATAATATTATATTTCTTAATTCTATTTTTATCTTTATATCATTATTTTATTTTATCTTAGTTTTTTTCTTTTTTCCCACCCTTTTATTTCTCACTTCTCCCTTTTTCATCCCATTTATCTTCTGTCCCAGCTTTAGCTTTTCTCTCTCCTTTCTTTTTACCCCTCGTTAAAAATTGATCTTCTTTATCTGCTTTAGTGATGCATTATTATTATTATTGTAATCTTTGTTGGCTTACTCATATATCTAATTTCCTGTCCCTTGCCCCAAGTCCATGCACCTTTCCATTTTCTCTTTCTTCACTAGCCAATTTTTTAAATGCTTTTGGTTTTCCTCTATTCTCTTTCTCACTTCTTCTCCTAATCGCTTAATTAGTTTCACTCACTAAACTCAAGCCTATCTGCTCTCTCCTCTATTTTCCTTTTCCAAAAATAGATGAACATATTGACATAAATTTAAATTTTTATATTTTTATTTTTATTAACTTATTGATTATTTTGTTTTTTATTTTTCTTCTTATCCACTCATTCCTTTTCTATCTCCACTATACTGAATCATTTATTAAATTCCTTTCGTTTACTTTCTGAATATAAGTTCTGCCTCTACAGATTCTGACCTCCCCTTTTTTTATGGGTGCTTTTTTGGTTGTTTTGTGGAGTTTTCTTCCCAAATATGCATATTATTTTTCCTTTCTCTCTTACCTTTTTTCCTTTTTTCAGTACCATTTTTGCTCTCTCTTATCTCTCCTAATTCTCTTTTCTTCAGTGGCCAATTTTATTGAGGTTATCAGTGTCGTGAGTACATTTGTATTTTGTTCATTTGTGTCATGTTTTGTCGAGTTGTAATTTGTAGTATTTAGTTAAAGTAGAAGAGAGTAAGCCACATAACCAGAAACCCTGAGAGGAGACTCCATCCAAAAATGGGACCATAGCACTCAAGACCCAATTACACCAAGAGAAACAAATATTCCAAATAGGACACATTCCTAGAATACCCATCCCAGAAGACCTGAGAAACTGCACTACTGGGTCCCACTAAAGATTTACTATATAAGAAAAATATAAAAAATATAAAAAATATCTGAGTGACATAGAAGTTTCATCGAATACATAGAAACAACCACAAAGGAACAGAAAATTGGGAGAAAAAGAAACAAACCCCAAATGAAGAAAAGAAGGAATCACCAGAAAAGCGAGTAAATGAAATGGAGGAAAGCAATTTGTCAGAGAAAAAATTCACAACAATGGTCATAAGGACAATGAAAAGGATGGAAGGCAAATTTAATAACATGTGTAAGAATCAAGAAGA
Source organism: Lasiurus borealis (assembly GCA_004026805.1). Taxonomy (NCBI): domain Eukaryota; kingdom Metazoa; phylum Chordata; class Mammalia; order Chiroptera; family Vespertilionidae; genus Lasiurus; species Lasiurus borealis. The sequence goes on along the minus strand of PVJN01026886.1, from coordinate 13,655 downwards.
AATGAAGAACCAAGAAGAATTTAAAAATGACATAGCTGCAATAAATAACCCAATAGAAAGCATCAACCATAGGTGAGAAGAAGTTAAGGACCAAATCTGTGAGCTAGAAGACAAGGTAGGAAAAAAAAAAAAAAGCAGAGCAGCAACTAGAAAAAAAATAAAAAAGCAGGAGGAGGATGTAAGAGAGCCTTGGAATAACATGAAACAAAACAACCTCTGCATAATAGGAATGGCCAGAAAGAGAAGGAATGGAGCAAGAAAAGAAAACTTGTTTGAAGAAATAATAATAGAAAACTTTCCTAATATTTGGAATAAAAAATTCACACAGTCTGAGAAGCATACAGAGCTCCAAACAAGATGAAACCAAAAAGCCCAACACCAAGATGCATCATAATTAAATTGGCAAACACCAATGACAAAGTAAGAATCTTAAAAGCTACCAAAGAGAGATATAAAGTTACCTATAATGGATCTCCCATTAGACTGTCAATTGATTTCTCAACAAAAACACATCAGGCCAGAGAAGAATGGGATGAAATATACAAAATGATGCAAAACAAGGGACTGAATCCAAGAATACTATACTCAGCAAGGCTATCATTCAAAATTGAAGATGAAATCAGGAGCTTCACAGACAAAAAAGATCTAAGGGAGTTTATTACCACAAAGCCAGCAATACAAGAAAAACTAAAGGAACTGCTGTAAAAGGCAGAAATAGGAAGGGTAGAAGGAACATAGGCATGAAGAATTAGGGGGAAAAAAAGATGGTAACCGGCAAGAAGTAGGGAAGGAGAGTATATAAGAGAGTGAAGGAACAATAGAGGAGTGTGCGGATGTGTGTGGGTGTGTGTGTGAGTGAAATGGGGATAGCTATATCCTGCAGGTCTTCCAAAGGGCTGCCAATCAGAGCAGTCTTAGATGGCAAAACCCTACTGCCGTCACAAATATTCTGGAGAGGTCATCTAAGGCATAGAGACCACACCATCTTGAAGAACAAAACTGCTTGAGACTAAGATCCTAGCCTTGCCACCTCCCAGTCTGGACTCAGTAGGAAACCAGAACCATATAGCCACTCTGATAAAAGACTTGTGACCACAGCTGCAGACCCAGGGACACCAAGACTCCAAGGCACCCCAGCCACAGATTTCCTTGAGTCACAAAGCCAAATCCCTCTCCTGCCACCCTGTGGTAGTGCATAGGAACTACCAGCCCTGGCCACACACTAAGGTTCTCTACACACACACAACAGCAGCAACTCTATTTGACTTTGATCCTTGGTGTCTGATATGGGAAGTTTGTTTCCTGCAACCAGGCTCCATGTCCAGAAAGGGAGACTCTGCTGAATTTGAGCCTAGGTATGCATCCTTGGGGAGATTGTTTTCTGCGACCAGGTCCCACATTCACACAGGGAGACAGTGCTGAATTTGAGCTTGGGGGCACGAACCCAGGGAGTTTGCTTCCCAAGACCAGACCCTGCACCCAAGCAGAGAGACGACATTTAATTTGAAACTGAACATACAAACTTGGGAAGTTTGTTCCCCGTGACCAGACCCTATGACAACACAGAGGGGAAGCACTCAATTTGAGCCTGGGTGCATGGACATGGGGAATTTGTTTTCCACAGTGCATACCTACATGACCAGCATCCCACACCCACATTGAGTGGCAGTGCCACCTGACTGATTCAGGGCAAGCACATACAGAAGGCTGTTTTCCGCAGGGAAGGAGTGGACCTCCTGCCAACACAGTGTGACTGTGCAACCTGGTCTCCCAAGTTGGAGATCAGGGACTTTGATTCTCCATGCAAGAGGCAGTAATAAGCACCAATGACAAGACTTTGTTTCTCATTGCATGCACCTGCGGTCCCTGATTCCCAGTACGTACATTCACACTAAAAGCTAGTGACTCTAATTCTTGGTGATGGGCACAAAGAGAACTTGATTCTCGGTGTGATGTAGCACCAAACAACAAAGATTCTGATACTCGATTTGTGGCATGGACATAGTGAGCCTCTGACTCCTGATATGCACTAGAGAACTTTGTTTTTTGGCACACAACAGGGGGGTTTCTCTGTTTCAACATGGAACAAGCAGGGTCCCTGATTCTAGGTGCACACACGAGGCCACGCTAAGTGCCTGTGACTCTGACCCGAGGAGACTGTGGCTCCTACAAACACACAGTAGCTGGACAACTTGGTTTCAGAGATCTTTAGTGACATGTGGGGAATATAAAATTCCCACTGCACATGGCCCAGGTGCCCGCAAATCAACATTTGAACTTTCTGGTGATAGTCAGAATGGAGAGATAACAAAACAATCCTGAGAGGAAAGAAAAGGAGGAAAAGCCAAGAAAAGAAATAAGCAAAACGGAAGCATGTAACATGACAGAAAAAGAATTCAGAGTAATGGTCACACAATTCATACACTGAATAGATGAGAAAATCGACAACCTATACAAAAATCAGGAAGAAAGGAAAAATGATATAGCTGCAATAAAAAACATCATGAAAGGGATCAACCATACACTAGAAGAAGTAGAGGAAAAAGTTAGTGAGTTAGAAGATCAGGTACAGAAACAAGAACAATATGAACAGCAACTAGAGAAAGAATTAAAAAGCAGGAGGAGAGCCTAAGGGAGCTTTGGGACAATGGAAAACAAAATAATATACATATAATTGGGCTTCCAGAAGGACAAGAATATAAGCAAGGATTAGAAAATCCATTTGAAGAAATAATGACAGAAAACTTCTCTGATATGAGGAAGAAAAAAGTTACACAAATACAGAGAGTCCCACACAAGCTGAATCCCAAAGATCCACACCAAAACAAGCCATAATTACAACGGCAAATGTTAATGTCAAAGAGAGAATCTTAAAGGCTGCAAGAGACAGAGGAGAGAAAAATGGTGGAGGAGTAGACAGATGCGTCTGGAGCTTTGTCCCTGGACAGAGTGAGAGAGAGCGGCTAAGAGTCTTGGGTGGTGGAGTGTTTGTGGCAAGTTAAGAGTCAGTTATCCTCCAGGAGAAGGTGGGGGACTGCTGGACGGGACTCTCCTGGCCAGGCAGCCCCACTGTCAAGGGGTTTTTGTCCGCTGGAGCCACCAGCCCGAACGCAGAGACTGTGCCCTCTTGCAGAGGGAGGTGGATGTCTGCGGCAGTCTGAAGCCGGCAGCTGGGGCACCCATCTAGTAGCCGGGGACCCAGGGACCCACAACTCCGCTCTCCAATCGGCGTAGACACGCGGCGGAATCAGAGATCCACAGAGCACATGGAAAGGTCAGATTTCGCCTAGGATAAGAGGGAGGTGGATGTCTGCAGAGGTCTGAAAGCTGCGGCTGGCTGATGGAGGCACCCACTGAGCAGCTGGGGACCCAGAGCATGGTTTTCCGGACAGCGCAGACACACGGGCGGCAGATTCGGAGATCCACAAGGCGCGAGGAAGGGTCAGATTTAGCCTGGGACAGGTGCCTTGTGTGCTGTACCTGGTCCTATTGTAGTCTGTGCCTTTCAATCAATGTAGGAGAGAGAACTACATAACCAGACATCTGGAGAAGAAAGACCATGGGCAGAAAACGAAACAGCCCACATAAGACAGAAAGGCAGGTTTCACCAGAAAAGGAAGTAAACGAAATAGAAGCAGAAATAGGCCTGCCAGAGAAAGAGTTCAGAGAAATGATCATACGGTGGATGAAAAGAATGGAAGACAAAATAAAAAATCTGAGTAAGAGCCATGAGGAAATGAAGAACAACCAAGAGGAGATGAAGAGGCAGCAAGAAGAAATGCAGAAGAACCTAGAGGAGGTGCAGAATAAGCAAGAAGAAATGAAAAATGACATCACTGCTATAAAGAACTCAATAGAAAGCATCAAAAGTAGACTAGAAGAAACAGAGGACCGCATCAGTGAGCTAGAAGACACGGTAGGAAAAAATACCCAAGTACAGCAGCTTCTAGAAAAAAAAATTAAAAAGCAAGAGGAGAGCCTAAGGGAATTTTGGGATAACATGAAACAAAACAACATCCGCATAATTGGGGTTCCAGAAAGAGTGGAAACTGAACAAGGATTAGAGAATGTGTTTGAAGAAATAATGACAGAAAATTTCCCCAATATAGGAAAGAAAAAACCCACACAAATCCAAGAAGCTCACAGAGTCCCAAGCAAAATTAACCCCAACAAACCAACACCAAGGCACATTATAATTAAATTGGCAAAGACCAATGACAAAGTAAGAATCTTAAAAGCAGCCAGAGAGAAACAGAAAGTTACCTACAAAGGAATCCCCGTAAGACTAGCTACTGATTTCTCAACAGAAACTCATCAGGCCAGAAGGGAATGGAATGAAATATACAAAGTCATGCAAAGGAAGGGTCTAAATCCAAGAATACTGTACCCTGCAAGACTCTCAATCAAAATTGAAGGTGAAATCAAAAGCTTCGCAGACAAAAATGGACTAAGAGAATATATTACCACCAAACCAGCAATGCAAGAAATGTTAAAGGGCCTGCTATAATGAAAAGAAATAGGAAGTGAAGAAGGAACTCGGGGCTAAAGACTAAAAATGGCGAAAGATAAGTACTTATCAATAATAACTTTAAATGTAAATGGACTAAATGCTCCAATCAAAAGTCATAGGATAACCGATTGGATAAGAAAACATGATCCATATATCTGCTGTCTGCAAGAACCCCACCTCAGGAAAAGAGATGAACACAGATTGAGGGTGAAGGGATGGAACATGGTATTTCAGGCAAATGGAAATGAAAAAATAGCTGGAGTTACAATACTTATATTTGACAAATTAGGTGTCAAAGTGAAGGACATAATAAGAGATAAAGAAGGCCACTTCATAATATTAAAGGGAACAATCCAACAAGAAGAAATAACTCTGGTAAACATATATGCACCCAATATAGGAGCACCTAAATACATAAAAATAAACTCTTGGAGGATATTAAGGGAGAGATTGACAGCAATACAATCATAGTAGGATACTTTAATACCCCACTGTCACCATTGGACAAATCATCTAAACAAAAAATCAGAAAAGAAACATCAATCCTAAATGACTCACTAGACCAGATGGGATTAATTGACATCTTCAGAACATTTCACCCCAAAGCCACAGAATATGCATTCTTCTCCATTGCACATGGGTCATTTTCAAAGATAGATCATATGTTGGATCATAAGAAAAGTCTCTTCAAATTCAAGAAGATAGGAATCCTATCAAGCATTTTCTCAGACCACAGTGGCATAAAACTGGAAATCAAGTATAATAAAAACAACAGAAAGAAATCAAACACATGGAGACTAAACAGCATGCTATTAAACAACGACTGGGTAACCAGAGAAATCAAGGAAGAAATAAAAAACATCATGGCAACAAATGACAATGACAACACAACAATCATAAATTTATGGGACACAGTGAAAGCAGTCTTGAGAGGGAAGTTCATAGCCTTACAAGCCTCCTGCAAAAAAAAAAAAACAAAATAGGAAACAATGGTAATAAATTACCTAACCCTACAACTCAAAGAGCTAGTAAGAGAGCAACAAGAAAAGCCCAGTGTACTCAGAAGGAAAGAAATAGTGAAGATCAGAGCGGAGATAAACAACTTGGAGACCAAAGAAACAATTCAAAAGATCAACAAAACCAAGAGCTGGTTCTTTGAAAGGATAAACAAGATTGATGGACCTCTAGCCAGGCTCACCAAGAAGCAAAGAGAGAAGACCCAAATAAACAAAATCAGAAATGAAAGAGGAGAAATAAAACAGACCCTGTGGAAATACAAAGGATTGTTAAAAAAAATACTATGAACAACTCTATTCGAACAAATTGGACAACCTGCAAGAAATGGACATTTTTCTAGAAAAATATAACCTTCCAAAACTCAATGAGGAGGAAGCCAAACATCTCAATATTCCAATAACTATGGAAGAAATTGAAACAGTCATCAAAAATCTTCCAACAAATAAAAGCCCGGGACCAGATGGCTACACAGGAGAGTTTTACCAAACATTCCAGGAAGAATTAAAACCTATCCTCCTCAGACTATTTAAAAACATTCAAGAAGAAGGAACACTTCCAAAGACCTTCTATGAAGCCAGCATCACGCTAATACCAAAACCAGACAAAGACAACACAATGAAAGGGAATTATAGGCCAATAACTCTCATGAACATAGATGCCAAAATCCTCAACAAAATTCTAGCAAATCGGATCCAGCAGTACATCAGAAATATCATATACCACGACCAAGCAGGATTCATCCCTGGAATACAGGGATGGTACAATTTCTGCAAATCAATAAATGTGATACATCGCATAAACAAATTGAGAGATAAAAATCACATAGTCATATCAATTGATGCAGAAAAAGCATTTGACAAAATCTAACACACTTTCTTGATAAAAAAAATCTCAGCAAAGTGGGAAGAGAAGGATCATACCTCAACATCATAAAAGCCTTATATGAAAAACCCACAGCTAACATCATACTCAATGGGCAAAAACTAAAACCATTTCCCCGAAGAACAAGAACAAGACAGGGATGCCCACTCTCACCTCTCCTGTTCGACATAGCACTGGAAGTATTAGCCATTGCAATTAGACAAGAAGAAGAAATAAAAAGCATCCAAATTGGAAAAGAAGAAGTAAAGCTGTCCTTATTTGCAGATGACATGATATTGTACATAAAAAACCCAAAGGACTCCATTCCAAAACTAATCGACTGAGTAAATGAATTTGGCAATGTAGCGGGATACAAAATTAATACTAAGAAGTCTGTGGCATTTCTGTACACTAATAGTGAAATTACAGAAAGAGAAACTAAAAAAGATACCTAGGAATAAACCTAATAGTGAAATTACAGAAAGAGAAACTAAAAAAGATACCTAGGAATAAACCTACCTAAAGAAGTGAAAGACCTATATGCAGAATACTACAGGACACTGAAAAAAGAGATAGAAGAAGATGTTAACAGATAGAAGAGCATACCATGCTCATGGATTGGGAGAATCAACATCATTAAAAGGTCCATACTACCCAAAGCAATCTACAGATTCAACGCACTACCCATTAAAATACCAATGACATATTTCACAGACCAAGAAAGAATTCTTCATAGATTAATCTAGAACAAAAAAAGACCACAAATAGCTACTGCAATTCTGAGAAAGAAGAATAAAGTAGGTGGGATCTCAATACCGGATTTCAAGCTATACTACAAAGCAACTGTTCTCAAAACAGCCTGGTACTGGCATAAGAACAGAAATATAGACCAATGGAATAGAATAGAGAACCCAGATATCCACCCAAACCACTATGCTCAACTAATATTTGACAAAGGAGGCATGAACATTCAATGGAGCCAACATAGCCTTTTCAATAAATGGTGTTGTAAAAATTGGACAGATACATGCAAAAAAATGAAACTGGACCACCAACTTACACCAAATACAAAAATAAACTCAAAATGCATACAGGACTTGAACATTTGAAGGAAACCATAAAAATACTAGAGGAATCCACAGGCAGCACAATCTCAGATATATGCCAAAAGAACTTCTTCACTGATACTGCTCCAAAGACAATGGAAGTTAAAGAAAAAATAAACAAATGGGACTACATCAAAATAAAAAGCTTTTGTACAGAAACCATCAACAAAACAACAAGAAAGATCACTGTATGGGAGAACATATTTGCAAATGTTATCACTGATAAAGGTTTAATCTCCAACATCTACAGCCAATTTATACAACTTAATGAAAGGAAGATGAGCATCCAATAAAAAAAATTGGCAACGGGCTTAAATAGAACCTTTTCAAAAGACGACAGAAGGAAGGCCAAGAGACACATGAAAACATGTTCAAAGTCATTAATCATCCGAGAGATGCAAATCAAAACAACAATGCGATAGCATCTTACACGTGTCAGAATGGCAATCATCAACAAATCAACAAACAAGTGTTGGCGAGGATGCGGAGAAAAAGGAACCCTTGTGTACTGTTGGTGGGAATGCAGACTGGTGCAGCCACTGTGGAGAACAGTATGGAGTTTCCTCAAAAAACTAAAAATGGATCTCCCATTTGACCCTGCAATTGCACTCTTAGGAATTTATTCTAAGAATTTACAAACACCAATCAGAAAGCATTTATGCACCCCTATGTTCATAGCAGCACAATGTACAATAGCTACAATTTGGAAACAGCCTAGGTGCCCATCAGCAGATTAGAGGATCAGAAAACTGTGGTATGTCTACACAATGGAATTCTATGCTGCCATTAAAAAGAAGGAGCTCTTACCATTTGCAGCAACCTGGTTGGAACTGGAGGGCCTTATGCTTAGTGAAATAAGCCAGTCAATGAAGGAGAAGCACCACATGATCTCACTCATTTGTGGATAGTAAAGAACATTGTAAACTGATGAACAAAAGGCTAGATACAGTGGCAGTAAAGCATCAAACAGACTGTCAAATTACAGCAGGAAGATTAAGGGTAGATGGGGGTAGATAAGAGATCAATCAAAGGACTTGTATCTATACATATAAACATAACGAATGATCATATATCCTGGGTGGTTGGGGTATGCCTGGGAATGAAATAGAAGAAAAAAGAAGATAAAAAAAGAAAAGAAAGGAAAATCCTAGCAAATTGTATCCAGCAGTATATCAGAAAGATTATACACTCTGACCAAGCAGGATTTATACCATGGATGCAAGGATGGTGCAATATCTGTAAATCAATAAATGTGATACATCACATAAACAAATTGACGGAGAAAAATCACATAGTCATATCAATTGATGCAAAAAAAAACATTTGACAAAATCCATCACCCTTTCTTGATAAAAACTCTCAGCAAGGTGGGAATAGAAGTATCATAACTCAACATAATAAAAGTCATATATGAAAAACCCACAGCCAACATCATACTCAATGGACAAAAACTAAATCCATTTCTTCTAGGAATAGGAGCAAGACAGGGATGCCCACTCTCACCATTCCTGTTTGACATAATACTGGAAGTACTAGCCATTGATATCAGACAAGAAGAAGAAATAAAAGGCATCCAAATTGGAAAAGAAGAAGGTAAACTGTCCTTATTTACAGTTGACATGATAATGTACATAAAACCCCCTAAAGACTCCATAAAATTATTAGAGTTAATAAATGAATTCGGTAAGGTAGCATAATACATAATTAATTCCAAGAAATCTATGGCATTTCTATAATTAATAATGAATTTACAGAAAGAGAGACTGAGAAAGCATTCCCATTCACCATCACACCAAAAATAAATTAAGATACCTAGGAATAAACTTAACTAAGGAGGTTAAAGACCTATATGTGGAAAACTATAAAACACTGCAAAAAGAGATAGAAGAAGACATAAACAGATTTAAGAACATAATGTGTTCATTGATTGGTAGAATCAACATTATCAAAATCTCCATACTACCCAAAGCAATGTATTGATTCAATGCGATCCCTTTTAAAACACCAACAGTATATTTCCCAGACTTAGAACCAACTTTCCAAAAATTAATCTGGAAAAAAAAAGGACTCCGAATAGCTGCAGCAATCCAGAGAAAGAAGAACAAAGTAGGTGGGATGTCAATAACAGATATCAAGTTGTATTACAAAGGCATTGTTCTCAAAAAAGCCTGGTATTGGCATAAAAAGATAGAGAATTCAGAAATTGACCCCAACCATTATGCCCAATTAATATTCAACAAGGGAGGCATGAACATACAATGGAGTCAAGACAGTCTCTTCAATAAATGGTGTTAGGAAAATTGCACATATACATGCAAAAAATGAAACTAGACCACCAACTTACAGCACACAAAAAAAACCCCACAAAAACAAAAAACCTCAAAATGGATAAAGGACTGAAACATAAGAAGGGAAACCATAAAAATACTAGAGGAATCCACAGGCAGAAAAATTTCTGACATATGCCAAAGGAACTTCTTCACTCATTCTGTTCCTAGGGCAATGGAAAATAAAGAGAAAATAAACAAGAGAAACCAAGATGGCAGCATAGGTGAACACCTAAACTATAGCCATGCACAACAATTTCACAACTACAACTAAAAGACAGAACAGACATCATCCAGAACCTCATGAAAGCTGACTGAGTGGAAATTCTACAACTAGAAGGAAAGAGAGGGCTCACAGAGACTCAGAAGAGCTGCAAAACCTGTGGAGAAAGTGGGCAGCAGAGTGTCTGGCTAGCTTCCTCTGGCGGGAAGGAGGCTGAGACTCCTGACTTCACTGAACCCCTTCTTTTTCTGCACTGAACCCCAGTTCTGGGTGAGAATCATACGGGGGGAGTCTGGACTGTGAATAGGGAGGCATACATGGGAATTTAGGGGATCCCCGAAAGGGTAGAATTCTGGGGGTGCGCATGCCACTGCACACAGAGGACGGACTGCTGATTGTGCTGCTGGCTTTCTCTAGTGGGTAGCAGACAGAGCATCCGAAATGTACCACTTCTGACTGCACTGAACTCCAGTTTCAGGCGAGATCCTGGAGACCCAACTCATACGTGTCCTGGAGCACAAGAGAACGGGAAAGAAGAGGTCTAGAGGCACGCGCACACATGTGGGCACAGAGAAGGCTGCAGCGATTACCAAGAGACACTTGAGACCCTGGGGCCACGTCGGGCAGGGCTGACTGGAAGCCAAAGCTATTTCTACTGAGCCCTGAGACTCTACCCCATCAAAGCTCAACAGAGAGGCTTTTGCGTTTTGCAAGTCTTCTATCATAAGGCTGATTCCAACACTGAAGTTCTCCCAGCATAGTGAAAATGTGGATACAAAGGGACAGATTACAAATGAAAGAAATGGAGAAAAATAAATGACTGGATATAGAGTTCAAAAGCACAGTTATAAGGCTTTTCAAGAATTTCCTAGAAAAGATGGATAAATTTAGTGAGACCCAAGAGGAGATGAAAAATTACCAAGTAGAAAGGAAACAGACACTGACTGAAATAAAACAATTATACAGAGACCTAACAGCAGACTATAGGAAAGCAAGAATTAAGTCAAACATTTGAAATACAAAGAAGCAGAAAACACTCCACTGGAAAAGCAAAAAGCAAAAAGAATAAAAAAATGTGAAGATAGTGTAAGGAGCCTCTGGGACAACTTCAAGTGTACCAACCTCAGAGTTATGGGGGTGCCAGAAGAAGAGAGAGAGCAAGATACTGAAAACTTATTTGAAGAAATAATGACTGAAAACTTCCCACATCTAGTGAAAGAAATAGACTTACAAGTCCAAGAAGTACACAGAACCCCAAATAAAAGGAATCCAAAGAGGACCACACCAAGACACATCATAATTAAAATACCAAGAGCAAAAGACAAAGAGAGAATCTTGAAAGCAGCAAGAGAAAAACAGTTAATTACCTACAAGGGAGTAGTACCCATAGGACTGTCAGCTGATTTCTCTACAGAAATTATGCAGGCCAGATGTGAGTGGTAAGAAATCTTTAAAGTGATGAATAGCAAGAACCTACAACCACGATTACTCTACCCACCAAAGCTATCATTCCGAATTGAAAGGCAGATAAAGAGCTTCACAGATAAGAAAAAGCTAAAGGAGTTCATCACCACCAAACCAGTATTATATGAAATGCTGAAAGGTACTCTGAGAAGAGGAAGAAGAAAAAGGTCAAGATAATTATGAACAACAAATACATATCTATTAACAAGTGAATCTAATAATCAAGTGAATTAAAAATCTGATCAACAGAATAAACTGGTGAACATAATAGAATCAGGGGCATGGAAAGGGAGTGGACTGACAAGTCTTAGGGGAAAGGTGAGGGTGGTCTAGGGTGAGACTGGACAAAAATCATACACCTATGGAAGAGGACAATGTGGGGGTAGGGAAGGGTAGAAGGAGGGGTGGTCACTGGGTGGAAAGGAGCTATGGGGGGAAAAGTGTAACAAATGTAATAATCTGAATAATAAATATTTACTAAATAAAAAAGAATATAATAAACTAATGGGACTACATGAAAATAAAAACCTTTTACACAGCAAAAGAAACCATCAACAAAACAATAAGAAAGCTTACTATGTGGGAGAACATATTTGACAATGTTATCACCAATAAGGGTTTAATCCCCAACATTTACAGGGAACTCATACAATTTAACAAAAGGAATATAAACAATGCAATAAAAAAAAGGGCAATGGACCTAAATAGAAATTTTTTGAAAGAAGACAAAAAGAAAGCCAAGAACCATATGAAAACATGCTCCAAGTCACTAATCATCAGTGAGATTCAAACCAAAATGACAATGCAGTACATTCTCATACCTGTCAGAATGGCTATCATTAGCAAATCAACAAACAACATGTGTTTCTAAGGATGTGTATAAAAAGGAACCCAGGTGCACTGCTGGTTGGAATCCAGATTGGTGCAGCCACTGTTGAGAAGAGTATGGAATTTCCTCAAAAACTAAAAATGTAACTCCAATTTGACCCAGTGATCCCACTTCTAGGAATATATCACAAGAAGTTAAAAACATCAATCATAAAGGATATATGCACCCCTATGTTTATAACAACACAATTTACCATAGCTAAGATTTGGAAACAGCCTAACTGTCCATCAGCAGGTGAGTGATTTAAAAAAAAATGTGGTACATCTACACAATGGAATACTATGCTGTGCTAAAAAAGAAGGAATTCCTACCATTTGTAACAACATGGATGGAACTGGTGAGATAAGCCAGTCATAGAAAGATAAATATCCTATGATCTCACTCATCTATGGGAAATAATGAACAACATAAGCTGATGAACAAAAAGAGATGCAGAGACAGGGAAGCATCAATTAGACTGGCAAATCTAAGAGGGAATGTTGGGCAGGGTGAGGTATGGGGGAGAGATCAACCAAAGGACTTGTATGCAAGCTGATAAGCCTAACCAGTGGATACAGATGATAGGGGTGTGAGGGCATGAGTGGGGCGGTGGGGTATGTAATGAGGGAATGAGGACGGATATGTAATATCTTAATAAAGAAATTAAAATGTAAAAAAAGAATAAAAATGGCATAAAAAAGTATCTATCCTATATAATAAAGAGATAAGATACAAATTGACCCTCACACCTCACAAGATGGCTTCCTATGACCAGCCCAGTAGGGGGCTTAGTGAGGGATTACCATAAGACTGAACAAGCATGCTGCCTGGGGTGACCAGGCCAGCAAGGGGTTTAGTGAGGGATTACCAAACGATTGAACAAGCAGGCTGCATGGGGCAACCAGGCTGGCAGGGGGGGGGCAGTTGAGGGTGACCAGGCTGGCAGAGGAGCTAAGTGGGGGGTGACCAGGCCATCGGCGGGTCAATAAGAGGCGACTAGGCAGGTGGGGAGACAAGTAGGGGTGACCAGGTTGGCAGAGGGGTCCAGCTGGGGGTGACCAGGTCGGCAGAGAGGTCAGTTAGGGATGACCAAATGACTGAACAGCAGGCTGAATGGGGCCACCAGGCCGACAGGAGTGTCAGTGAGGGATGACCATACAACTAAACAGCAGACTGAATGGGGTGACCAGGCCTGGATGGTGGGGTCAATTGGGGGTGACCAGGCCAGCAGGGGGCCATTTAGGGGCAACCAGGTGGGCAGAGAGAGGCACTTGGGGGT
>PVJN01026885.1:0-27928 GCA_004026805.1 Lasiurus borealis | reverse complement strand
CTGTGTGATTACGGGGTAAGCATTTTGCCTCCGTGATCCTCAGCCTTCTTATCAGTTAAATGGGGACAAAACCTGGCTCTTGGAGTTCCTGCGAAGTGTGAGGAGTTCATGGGTAAAGAAGAGTTTGGTAAGAGGTCAAGCCAGAGTCCTGACAGTGAACGTCTAGGCTGTGGCAAGAGAGAAGGCAAGCGAACAGGGCGCAGGGGGAATTTCAGGTATTTACATTTCCGCTTACGTGACATTATCATTTTTTCTGAGAGAAAGACTGTCAGCGGGGACTCATGAACATGGAAGTTATCCTTTTTCATTTACTTTTTTTGTCGCGATAGGAATTGTTTTCAGCACCGGGGAAGGATGGAAGCACACCCGGCGTTTCTCCCTCATGGTTTTGCGGAACATGGGGATGGGCAAGAAGACCATTGAAGACAGAATTCAAGAGGAAGCCTTGTGCCTGGTGGAAGCTTTAAAGAAAACCAACGGTGTGTGTGTGTGTGTGTGTGTGTGTGTGTGTGACGTTGACAGGAGTAGTTTGGGGGATGCGGTCACAGGTAGACTGCAGAGATTGGGTGGCTCAAGTACGGCAGAAGCTCACTGCTCACGTACCAGCAGGATGAGGGGAGAGGCTGGCTTTTTCAGGCTCTTCGGGTACCAGGTCGATAGGGGCTTAGATAGCTTTGCCGTGTGGCTCCCGGTGTCACCCAGGACTCATCCCTCTTGTGGGAGGAGAAGGAGCAGAGAACAAGGAAAAGAGCCAACAGGATTCGGGCGAGCCAGGCATGGCGGCGGTACACAAAGCTTCTTCTCTTCCATGAGCTACCTACCTCCAGGGCTACTAGTACACCCGCCTCTGCGAACTGGAAACATGGCTGTCTGTGGCCCCAGAAGCAGGGGAGAGCTCGGATTTGGGCAATCAGCTAGTAGTTTAGCCACAGTAACTTGAAAAACTAGGCAATTTTTCTAGTAGCTTCTTGAGAAACCTTGCAAATATTTCATGATATATGTATGTCAAGTCGTTATGCAGTGCACATTAAACATACAGTGCTGAATGTCAATTATATCTCAGTGAAACTAAAAAAAAAAAAAAAGCAGGGATAGAATTTATATCCAAACCTTGCAATGCACATGGCTGCCTCATGGCTCACACAGGAGTGTAGGTGGGAAGGGAGGTTTTCTTTCTGGGGAGGGACAGTGGCTCCTAAGCAGACCCCAAAATGGCCTGACAGAGGAGGGAAAGAACACTGGGGTGAGGTTTCTATGGTGGTTAGGGTGCAAAGGGGCTGGGGTTCCCAGTGCCCACCAGGGCTTGTGCCAAAGAAAGGAACACCTGAGCTTATAAAAATCAGTTTGTCCAGATGTGAGCAGAGGAAGAAAAGGTAAAATTTATTTTTATTTTTTTAATTTAATCTTTATTGTTCAGATTATTACAATTGTTCCTCTTTTGTCCCCCCATAGAGTCCTTCCACCCAGTTCCCACCCCTCCCTCTGCCCTTACCTCCACGCCCCATTCTCCTCATCCATAGGTGTACGATTTTTGTCCAGTATCTTCCCGCACCCTCCTCACCCATTTCCCCCTGAGAATTGTCAGTCCACTCCCTTTCTATGCCCCTGATTCTATTATATTTACCAGGTTATTCTGTCAATCAGATTTTCAATTCACTTGATTTTTAGATTCACTTGTTGAGAGGTATGTATTTGTTGTTCATGATTTTCATCTTTACCTTTTTCTTCTTCTTCCTCTTCTTAAAGAGTACCTTTCAGCATTTCATATAATACTGGTTTGGTGGTGATGAACTCCTTTAGCTTTTTCTTATCTGTGAAGCTCTTTATCTGACCTTCAATTCTGAATGATAGCTTTGCTGGATAGAGTAATCTTGGTTATAGGTTCTTGCTATTCATCACTTTGAATATTTCTTGCCACTTGTGTCTGGCCTGCATAGTTTCTGTTGAGAAATCAGCCGACAATCATATGAGTGCTCCCTTGTAGGTAATTAACTTTTAATTTCTTGCTGCTTTTAATATTCTTTCTTTGTCCTTTGCTCTTGGCATTTTAATTATGATGTGTCTTGGATTCCGTTTGTTTGGGGTTCTGTGCGCTTCCTGGACTTGTAAGTCTATTTCTTTCACCAGATGGGGAAAGTTTTCTGTCATTATTTCTTTAATTAGATTTTCAGGATCTTATACCCCCACAATTTTGATGTTGGTATGCTTGAAGTTGTCCCAGAGGCTCCTTATACTGCCTTCAAATACTTGGATTCTTTTTTCTTTTTGCTTTTCCAGTTGAGTGTTTTCTGCTTCTTTGTATTTTAAATCTTTGACTTGATTCTTGCATACCTCTAGTCTGCTGTTAGGTTTCTATATAAAGTTTTAATTTCAGTCAGTATATGTTTAATTTCTGGTTGGTCCTTTTTTAAAAAAATATATTTTATTGATTTTTTACAGAGAGGAAGGGAGAGGGATAGAAAGTCAGAAACATCGATGAGAGAGAGACATCGATCAGCCACCTCCTGCACGCCCCACACTGGAGATGTGCCTGTAACCAAGGTACATGCCCCTGACCGGAATCAAACCTGGGACCTTTCAGTCCGCAGGCCGACGCTCTATCCACTGAGCCAAACCGGCCTCGGCTGGTTGGTCCTTTTTCATATCCTTGAGGGTCTCGCTAAATTTATCAACCTTTCTTAGGAAATTCTTGAAAAACCTTTTAACTGTGGTTTTTAACTCTATATCTAGTCACTTTTCCTCCATTTCTTTAGTTTATGATCTGTTTCTTGGTCTCCACATTTTCGCTGCTTCCCTGAGTTGGTAGAGTAGCTTGTGTGCTAGGTGTCCTATATGGCCCAGTAGTTCTGCCTCCCCAGTTACTTGAGGTGGACACTCTTGGTGCACCCCTTTGTGGACTGTGTGTACAGCTTTGTTGTAGTTAAGTCTTGATTGGTGTTGGTATCACTGGGGGGGAATTGACCTCCAGGCCAGCCAGGCACTCAGCCGCCTGTCCTCTCCTGGCACATAAGGATTAGCTGTGTCTACACCAGAAGAATTTCCGTGCTGGAGACAGCCTTATGAGACAAGACTTGCAAAATTGCAAAAGCCTCTGTGCTTGGCTTGGATGGGGCAGAGTCTCAAGGCTGAGCAGACAGCCTTGGTTTCCCATCAGCCCTGCCTTATGAGTCTTCTGGGTCTCTGTTTCTCTTGATAATCGCTGCAGTCCTCTCTGCGCGCACTCATGCGTGTGCCTCTAGACCTCTGCCTTTTGTGGCTCCCCTGAGTTTCTTTGTGTTCTGGGGACCTGTATGAGTCTGGGTCCCCAGAGTCTCACCCAAAACTGGGATTCAGTGCAGTCATAACTGGAGTTCAGCGCTATCAGAAGGTTCTGTCTTCTTCCCACTCAAGGAAGGCAGCCAGGCACTCAGCTGCCCATTCTCTCCATGTGCGTGTCTCTGTACCTCACCTTTTTGCAGCTCCTCTAAGTCTCGGTGAGTCCCTCTTTTTCCTTCTAGTTGTAGAATTTCCTCTCAGCCACCTTTCCTGTGGTTCTGGATGATGTCCGTTCTGTCTTTTAGCTGTAGTTTTGAAATCAGTTGTGCGAGGCAGCAGTTTAGGTGTTCACTTATGCCACCATCTTGGTTTCTCCTCCAAAAGGAAAGGTTTAAAGCTGTCAGCAGCCCAGTACCAAAGAATGGAGTCATGATCTTTATTACATATAGAAAGCCTCTTTGCTGTACTATAACATCGTTTTTTCAGATACCAGAATGTAACTCTCAATTTCTCTCATAAATCATTTCTTCTACAAGAAAAGCACACCCGGCTTTTTTAGCCATGTTTTGTGAAGTAAGATTGCAAGAGTCCCCAGTCTCTTGATTTTCTTACTAGATGGCACAGTTTCTTATGGGCATCATGAAGCATCACACTGAAGGTGAAATCTTACACCTTCGAAGACATTTTTGCCACAGAAAGAACAAACTCTTACTGTTTGCGACAGCATGGGTGACCTATGGGTTGTCATGCTGAGTGAAGTAAGTCAGAGAAAGACAAATACCATATGATTTCATGTCTGTGTGCAATCTAAAGAACTATGTAAGTGCATAAACGAAAGAGAAACAGGCTTATCGACCCAGAGAACAGACCGATGGTTGCCAGAGGGGAGGAGGTTGGGGGAGTGAATGAGAAAGATGAAGGGATTGAGAAGTACAGATCGGAGTTACAAAATAGTCATGGGGATGTAAAGTACAGCATAGGGAATGTAGTCAATAATACTGTAATAAATAAAATTTAAAAAATATTTTTAAAAGATCTTGTGAATTACCTTGTGGCTCTTACTTGGCGAATGCTGTAAATAGAAGAATACATGGGAGAAATTAATAAAACAGACTGGGTTAGACAGTTATGTTAAACACAATACACTTTATTTTAGACATGCTGCATTTATGGTGAGGGTGGCAGGTCCAGGTAGGGCCTATACTTAACCTTTGGAGTCAGCCTTTCTCAGTGATTTCACACGGTCAACTTAAGATGCCGATGAACGTTCTGCTCTAACTTTGAACTCCTGTTATTTTCAGCTTCTCCCTGCGACCCTTCTCTCCTCCTGGGCTGTGCTCCCTGCAACGTGATCTGCTCTGTTATCTTCCAGAGCCGCTTTGAGTACGACGATGAGAAGTTGCTGACTTTGCTACACTATTTTCATGAAAACTTCAGGATTATAAGCACCGCCTGGATACAGGTAAACTCGAAGTTCTCTTTAAATGAGAAATAATTTTCTTGACTAATCTATTGCGTATGCCTACCCCATCCCTTTGCCCTATTTCAAAATGGCTGAAGTGATGTTTATCAAACTACCATTTGTAAGTGATTAGTGAGCTATCCAATTAACTCAGTATGTTACAATTAAATTTAAAACATGAATTATAGCATTAGAAAGAAAAATATTATATTAAACTGCATCAAAGGATAAGGTATTTTTTAGAAACTTTTTTCTATAGATGAAGAGGGTGTAAAATGTATGTATTTCTTCGTATAGGACACTGTCAGAAAATATTAGTAACCTCTGATATATAATCCTCAACAACTAAAATTTTATGTGGATCCTAAGTTTCTTCAATGTTTCACCTGGGAAGGACCCTGGAGAATAAAGAGTCAACTTCTCATTTTTTGGTCAGGAAACTATCACCCACAGATATGAAGCATATTCTCAAAGTAGCCTAACCAAGACAAAGAATGAGCTAGACCTAGAATCCAGACTTCTAGATTCTCTATCGAGTTTGATATAAGCTACCAGCCTGTATTAGGTCATGAAGGTGCTGGTTAAAGCAGAGTCAGTGAGCTCCAGGATTGGGAATGGCCAAGTATGTTCTAGTGCAGGATGCACGCCTTATTCATCTCCACCTACTCAGCATATAGCCAAATGTCTGGGACACAGTAGAGGCCAATAAAAGTTTGGTGAGTAAACTAATGAGTTATTCTCTATCTACTCTTTCAGCTCTACAATGCTTTTCCCTACTTAATGCATTATCTCCCAGGAAATCATAATGAATTCTTTAAAAACCATGACGAACAGAAAAAATTTATTTTGGAGCAAATAAAAGAACACCAGCAGTCCCTGGACCTCAATAACCCTCGAGACTTCATAGACTACTTCATGATTAAAATGGAAAAGGTATCAACGAGCCTGATTTGCAACTTCATCTTCTGTGGGTGGTGTGGCTCGGATCAGTTCTGATCTTCTCAGTGAAATTGGGATATTTAAATCAAAAGCTTCTTTCTGAGGATGTATTAATTGCTTGTGCAACCTCTTACCTGTGAAAATGATATTAGATGTCCTGAGATACTCCCAAATTCTCCCTAAAAATGACTTGCGTGATTAAAGCTGGATCTTTATTTGGAACGGTTTGAAATATACGCACACATTCACACAAACGCATGCAAAGAAGCACACACGTTCAAGATTAATGATGAACAACATATATCATTCATAAAATAAGTTCCATGACTGCAAGAGGTAATGTGTGAGGGAACACAGGGATGGAGAGGCACCGAGAAAGGCTTATCTTCAGAAGGATTAGTTTTAGAGGAAACTCTGGCTCTGATGAACAAAGATGACAAAAATGGGTCCAAGTGATCGAGTGTGTGGAGTCCTTAAAGAGGTTACTGAGAAACTGTCAGTGTGTAACCACTGGCGACACTGGGAACAGTGATGCTATAGGGGGCGGGCGGTTCTGGGGCTTGAATGTGAAATTTAGACAATGAAATAGACAATACATGCTAGCACTGACAGGGAATAGCCATCATGACTTGATACCAATTATGTTTGAAAGAACTGAATGGCTCGCGTGGGTGAGAAGAATCAGAAAGGACTTACTGGAAGTGTACAGCTCTGATTTTATTTAAACTGTTGGAAGGCATCCCAACAACTCATCTGACTTTACCTTTAGCTATTATACTCTCTTAACATCTGGCTTAACTGGTCAAATAAGCACATTAAGCAAATAATGATGTTATATGGAGTTACGTCTGGTTATCTCAGAGGTTCTTTAACTTATCAAGGAATTCTAATACATCGTCCCTAGGAAAAGGACAATAAGCAGTCCGTGTTTACCATGGACAACTTGATCACCACTATATGGGATATGTTCAGTGCGGGGACGGAAACCACCACCAGCACCCTGAAATACGGGCTCCTGCTCCTGCTGAAGCACCCGGAGGTCACAGGTAGGCGCTCACATGTTGGGCAGGATAAACATTCCAGGTAGAGCCCTAACCGGTTTGGCTCAGTGGATGGAACGTCGGGCTGTGGACTCAAGGGTCCCGGGTTCTATTCCGGTCAGGGGCATGTGCCTTGGTTGCGGGCACATCCCCAGTATGTGTGCAGGGGGCAGCTGATTGATGTTTCTCTCTCATCGATGTTTCTGACCCTCTCTCCCTCTCCCTTCCTCTCTGTAAAAAATCAATAAAATATATTTTTTAAAATTTTTAGGTAGAACCCTAGCCAGTTTGACTCAGGTGGATAGAGCATTGGCTTGTGAATTGAAGGGTCCCAGGTTCGATTCCAATCAAGGGCAATGCTCAGGTTGTGGGCTCAATCCCCAGTGGGGGACTTACAGAAGGCAGTCAATCCATGATTCTCTCTTATCATGGATGTTTCTATCACTCTCTTCCTCTTCCTTCCTCTCTGAAATCAATAAAAATATATTTTTTAAAAAATTTCAGCCCCAACCGGTTTGGCTCAGTGGATAGAGTGTCAGCCTGCAGACTAAAAGGTCCCAGGTTCATTTCTGGTCAAGGGCATGTACCTTGGTTGTGGGCACATCCCCAGTAAGAGGTGAACAGGAGGCAGATAATCAATGTTTCTAACTCTCTATCCCTCTCCCTTCCTCTCTGTAAAAAAATCAATAAAATATATATATTTTTTAAATTTCAGTAGAAATGGGCAGGCAACACTATGACTGTCCCACTCCTTATTTGCCTACACAATGTACAAGAAAATTTCCATCACTAACACATCTTCCTATCATTGGATGAATTACATTCGAATTAGATTATTACACAAAGAGAAAAAACTATTTTAAATATATGTTTATTGATTTTAGAGAGAGAGGAAGGGAGTGATATAGAGAGATAGAAACGACAATGATGAGACACATTGATTGGCTGCTAATGGGGATTGAGCCCGCAACCTGGGCATGTGCCCTGACCAGGAATTGAACCATGACCTCCTGGTTCATGGGTCGACTCTCAACCACTGAGCCACACCAGATGGGTTATAAAAAATTATTTAAATAGCAGCAGAGATTTGAAGGGCAGAGGTCACTGTCCTTCCTGCACTGGTGGAGTGTCCTCGATTTGTGTCAGACCATCTCTTCATCTGTTTAAGGGAGACGATAATACTTCATAACATTCAGAGTCTTTTCCCACAAAGGAAAAGTTAACAAGCATTGTTTTTAATTAATGCATAGTCTTACTTAAGCTATATCTTAGTAACATGATATCCTTTGTAGATAAAGGAAAAATATAATTAACAACTACTTTCAGTAATCTTAATCAATTTCTAGGACTGTAGGGTTGGGAATGAGAAAGACCACATAATACTTGGATGTCCTTAAGAAATATATTAACTTTTCTGGACCGGTTTCCTCATTTTTAAGATACACAAACTAATACTCAACATATAGTACTGTTTTTGAGAAATTTATAAAGTAATATAATAAAGAGTGCAACATGCCTGTCAAATTTTGCATACTAAATAAATGTTAAATTACTTTTTGTTCCTATATGCAGAGCCAACTAAGCATCTTATTTAATCGCTCTATTTATCAAGCATTTACTTCACTGGCTAGTTCTTACCCCCTTGAAAGTTACGGATTTAATAAAACAAAACCTTCATACACAAAGATTAAACTACATGGTTTGTAGTGAGCCTTCAAGATCCCAGACCCCTGAGTCTATCAAACAAAAATACACGCACAAGAGAATCAGAGTTGAGAAATGAATTTCATGGTACAGTTAGGTTTGACATGCACTTATATTGAAGTCTCTACTGAGATTCCAGTTTGCCAGGAGACTGAAATTCTTTTTTTTTATTTTTTTTCCCCTTAAGGAGGTAGTAGCCATGTGTATTTTTCCCTTTTTCCTTCTCCCCATCTCCCACCACAATGTAACCAAAATCAAGAAGATCCTTTTAAAAGTCTTTTCATCTCACATAAATTCTGATTCCTGCCTCTCCAGCTAAAGTCCAGGAAGAGATTGACCGTGTGGTCGGCAGAGAGCGGAGCCCCTGCATGCAGGACAGGAGCCACATGCCCTACACGGATGCCGTGATCCACGAGATCCAGCGATACATTGACCTCATCCCCAACAGCCTGCCCCACGTGGTGAACCAGGACATTAAGTTCAGAGAATACTTTATTCCGAAGGTGAGAGATGTGTCACCTACACTCGCCCGTAGGAACCTCACTGTGGTTAGAATCACAGGCTGCCCGACTCCCTGCAGGCATTTTACATTCCTGGCTCAGGCTCCTCACTCTGATGACCCGCTCCCTTCCTTCCAGCTGGTTGACACTATTGCGTAAATGTAATCCTGCTTAGATTCCCACAGGATTTTCAGGATACTCTGCCTGTCCCTTAGCCCAGGCTGCTGTCCACTTACTGCTTCCCGGTGTGTGTTTTATTACTCTGATCACTGAGCCAGGATCCCACACTCCCCCTGCCTCCTCAACTATCCGTTTCACTTAGTGGTCAAAATATTTTCATGGGGGAAAAAAAAAAAGCAACAATTCAATTGAAAGAACATAGTGGTAGGAGGGGATTCGGACCAGTTTTTCATTCTGACGGGGAGATAAAGGGTTTCAAGAATGTGGCCAGGCAGGTAGAGTTTTGAGGAAGACCTCATTCGGTACTTGGTTTCAGAGAGAACGAACGGGCTGTGTGTCCAGTGACAGCCGCACTTTTAGCCGATAGTGCAGTTTCTGGAGAACAGTGCTCTCCAGGGAGCACCCGTAGTTTCCTGAAAAGCAAGTGCTGGTGTCAGGCTCCACACGGGAGAGGATGGCCTTGGGGTCCGTGAACTGGCATCACAGGATTGAAGACCTGCTAGCCTCACTCATTTATTTGTTCTGTGACGTGCAGCCAATAAATCCTCCTTTTATGGCTCAGTCTCCTCATCTCTAAATCTGAAGGAGTAGACAAGGGACTTTTTCCCCAGCTCAGTAGCCTTCTTTATAACCCAGTTTGTCTGTTTCTTTTCGTGTCAGGGCACAGCCATATTCACATCGCTGACTTCTGTCCTGCATGATGACAAAGAGTTTCCCAACCCAGACCAGTTTGATCCCGGCCACTTCCTGGATGAAAGTGGTAACTTTAAGAAGAGCGACTACTTCATGCCCTTTTCAGCAGGCAAGCAAGCTTCGTTTTTTTTCTCTATATCCGGGATCAGCTGAGATGAGGAAGGGCTTTGCATGGAGGCTGCGCTGGGCTGGACAAGTTGTCATTTGCATGAGGCCAGAGGCACCACTCCCACCGTCCGGGTTATTTCTCTTTGGATTGGAGGCTGCTTGCTGAGTTGTGTCCCATAACCCGCCACTGAGATTCCTAAGAGCTCCTCCGAGAAGTTCAATTCCACTAAAGACTTTCCTCCCCTTCCCTGAGAAGCCAGGTCATCCAATACACTTTACTAGGACCCTATATGTAGCAGACTCGTTTCAGACCCAAGGATTAAATGCGAATAAGAAACAGACCTTCTCTCTACGAAAGAGGAAGCCGGGTTAATAGGCAATGAGACCGCAGAGAGGCAATGGTCTTTGAAGGGCTGTTGTGTGCATAAAAGACAGATGCACACAGCATGGACCGAGAGGTGGGAGAAATAGAGACTACCCAGCATACTCCAGTGGAGAAACAGCGGGAAGCGTAGGGGGCGAAGGGCCTTTCCTATAAAAGTCACTAAAAAAGGCAAAAATTGGAGATTGGCTCTTGATTGGATATCTGAGAAAATCATTTGGTCTCGTGGCAGCAGATTATGTGTAATTCCCAGAGATGATCCCAAAACAAGAGACTTCTCTGCTCCTCCTTATCTCTCTTCCTGTATAATGCCCCCTCTGGAGATTTCTATCCACACCCCAGGGCTTGCAGGCTTGTTTTTGACACTGTGGGCACCATTACAAGATGTAAGGCCTTACCTTAAGAGTGTAAGTTCCAGTCTGTGAGGCAGGTGAATAATTAGAATTTCCTGGGAAGTGTGCTGTCTTAGAAGCATCAGTGAGGGTTGAGGAAACCTGATGAGGGAGTGAATTACATATCCTGAGCATGTCAAAGAAGTTTGCCTAGAATAAATGACCTCTGAGCTGGGTCCAGAAGGATGCGGAGAATATCAGCCGACAGAGCAGAGGCGAGGGCTGTTGCATTTGGAGGAATGACTGGAATCTGAGATTATACCTGAGATTGTCCGTCTGTTTGGGAATTGGTGAATGGTAGTGCCATGGCTAGCTGTGATGTTTCTTTTTACATTTGGCAATGGTAAGCTCTTGAGATTTTGTAAAGCAGGGACGAGACAAGGTTAAGGTATCCTTTAGAATGCAATGGGGAGACACAAGGCTATTATTGAGTGTTGGGTTGGAGGTAGGTGGAAAAGTACAGTGTGTGTCTGATGCCAAGGTGAGTGAGTGAGTGTGTGTGTGTGTAGAAAGATGTCATTGGCAGGTCTCAGCAAAGCCAATCCAACATGGGTGCACAGAAAAGATCTTTTCACGTAGCATGCACACACAACCTGTGCTGAGGAAATGAAGAAAACCAGGTTTCTAAGTAGGTAGGAGAAGCCATAGTTTAATTTGGCTTTTATTAATGTATTAACATATTCATCCCATCTTTTTTAAGCCTCTTTGTGTGCTAACTCAGAAATGCATATTTAATTTATGTGTCATTTTTAGGAAAGAGAGTTTGTGTTGGAGAAGGCCTGGCCCGCATGGAGTTGTTTTTACTACTGACCCACATTTTGCAGCGTTTCAACTTGAAACCTCTGGTTGACCCGAAGGACATTGACACCAGCCCAGTCGTCAGTGGGTTCGGCTCTGTACCGCCCTCCTATGAGCTTTGTTTCGTTCCCATCTGAGGAAGGGGCAGGCTGCAGAACACGACTCTCGCCTCATCTGAACGAGCCAGACGCTCTCGGTTTGGTGTGTTTAGCTGTTATCCACCTCTTCTGTCACAGGAGGAATGACATTCCTGAGCTCTGTCTCTTCCAGTTTCCCCATCCTTTAAGAAATAAAATGATAGTACTAACTGGTTTGGCTCAGTGGATAGAGTGTTGGCCTGTGGACTAGAGGGTCCTGGGTTTGATTCCGGTCAAGGGCATGTACCTCGGTTGCAGTCTCCTCCCCCGGCCCAGGCCCTGGTCGGGCCTTATGCAGGAGGCAACCAATCAACATGTTTCTCTCGCGTCGATGTTTCTCTCTGTCTTTCCCTCTCTCTCCCACTCTCCCTAAAAATCAATGGAGAAATATCCTCAGGTGAGGATTAACAAAATAAAACTATAAAGCCTCTAGTGTGAGACGTAAGAGAAAGTCTTTATGACTTTGAACTCGGCAAAATTTTTTTTTTAATGGGCCACAAAAAGCACTAATTATAAGAGATAGATAAATAGGTCTTTAGTTAAATTAGTATTTAAGCTCCTACCTATTCATCAAAAGATACCATTGAAGATACTCGAAAGGCAAGGTACAGATTGGGAGAAATATTTCCAATGTATATATATCCACAAAAAGGACTTATATCCAGATTTCATAAAGAACTAAAAACAACACAAAGACATCCAAGTATTTTTTAAATGGGTAAAATGTTTGAATAGTCACTTCACAGAAGAGGATTTTCATGTGTTCAATAAGCATGAGAAACAAGTCCTCAACTTTATTAGTTGTGGGGGGAATAAAAATTAAAATCACACTGAATTACTCATGTGTACCTACCATCTGCTAACATACATGTTCCAGGTGAGCAAGGATCTTTGTTTTGCTCACTAACAAATATCAATCAGCTGAAGTAGTGCCTGGCATATACTGGCTCAGTAAATATTTGATAAAATGAATAACTACTTGAATGAAGAATGAATGAGTGAATTTCTCTTTGAAGGTGGATTTGACCATATCTGTTAAAATGTAAATGCAAATACCTGTCTTTCAAGCAATTCTACTTCTTATGCATTTATTATTAAATGTGTCCCTTAATCATATGGATATTTCATGATTACATGATAGATTTGAAAAAAGTTAAAGTGCTACTGGAGGTGGTAAGTACCTTGTGGTGCATCTTTATAATATGCAATAGGTAAAAACAGACTTCATAGTGACATAATTTTGAAGTATTTATGATGTGGTCAACTCTATTCTTATATGAAAACAACATACTCAGTCCTTATAATTCAGGGAAATTGGTACAGTTTAATCCATCCTCATTTAACCAATATGGACACTGAGGCACAAGTATGTTTACTAACATGTCCCAAATCACAAGGCCAGTAAGTGGTCCAGACTTTCATAAAACCAAGTCTAAAAACACACAGTATCTTTCAGCTGGTCCTTCTCCATCTGGATTCCAGTGCCTATGTGGATACCAGAACCCACAAATAATGGCTCACGTTTTTAGCGTTGGACAGTATGCTCTGCCTGAATCATCTCATGTGATCCTCACAACAGCCTTTGGATGTCAGGACTGCTACCATCCCCATTTCAGAGATGAGAAGAGTGAGGCACACGAAGGTGAAATATCCCATCCAAGGACACTTAGTTTATAAGTGGCAGGGACAGGACTTGCACCCTGACCATCTGACTTCAGAAGCCACATCTTAACCAACAAGTTACACTGTCTTTCAGAAAGTACTTAAGGAATGACTGAGGAGTGAATGAAGTCAGGGACTGAAATCAGGACAAACCAGGTGCCCCAGCCTGTTCCCAGAACTCCCTCCAGGGCAGGAGCTATGGGGCTGGCATGGAAGTGGGTCTCTTTCCTGAAATCCAGTGATGTGGAGGAGAAGTTAATCCTGACGCTGCTGGAATAGCTCCATAAGTCTCACTTTCTCCCGGGGAACAATGGTTCAATCTGGAGAAATTACAAGAAAGCGGTTCATGGAAGTCACCAGAAAGTCCCCCAAATCGGACAGATCCTGGAGGGGGGTAGCTGTGAAAAGAATGTGCAAGCAGGGGGTTGTCTGCGGGCGAAGCTGTGCAGCCAAGAACAAGCGCGTACTGGTTTCACTGGTGTTCGCTTTGCATCTTGACGGTGATAATAGTTTTCAGAAGTTTTTTTTATTAAATAGACATCATTGATGTTGTCCTTGTTCTGTTGTGCAGTCTAGATACTATAAGTAGCAGATCCCAATTCCACAGGTTCGTCCCCTTTCCCCCATTTTTTGTGAGCAGTTCAGGTACTAGAATCCCTTGATTTATTAAAACACTCTTCCTTGACCTTCATGTTAACTATACCCCCGTGGAAAGAGAAAGCAAAAGATGCTTCTGGATCTTAATATATATATATATATATATCTGTTGGTTAAAATAATAGCTTTGCCTTAGCCGTTTTGGCTCAGTGGATAGAGCATTGGCCTGCGGACTAAAGTGTCCCAGGTTCAATTCTGGCCAAGGGTACATGCCTGGGTTGTGGGCTCGATCCCCACTAGGGCAGGGAGTGGGGGGCGTGTGCAGGAGGCAGCTGATCAATGATTCTCATCATTGAAGTTTCTCTCTCTCTCTCCCTCCCTCTCTGAAATCAATAAAAATATATTTAAAAATAGTAGTACAGTGGTACCTCGAGATACGAGTGCCCTAACATACGAGATTTTTGAGATACGAGCCGTCGAGCGAGCGATTTTTGCTTTGAAATATGAGCAACATTTGAGATAGGAGTAATCACGTGGATCGGCCGGCTGCACACGACCCACCAGTTTACCGAGACTGGATCCTCAAGGTTATGGAATGAATTAAACCCGTATCTCAAGGTACCACTGTAACAGCTTTGAACTGGGTGGTGATGGTGAGAGTGTGTGGAGGGCCAGAGGCTGGATGCTCTGAGGGCTGGTACCCTGGCCGTGTGGGGTCCCGGCAGCCGTGAGGCCTCGCTCGGCAGTGTAGGTGCACTGGAGGGTGGGCATGCGGATGGGGTTCCTCACAGGAGCTGCACCTCAACAAGGCTCTTCCCTTCTCCACTCAGAGCTGCCCTGGCCCCTGTAAGGTTCCGGGGTAAGGAGCTCCCAGATGACCCCAGGCCCCCCAGATTCATGCGATCTTCTCGAAGGACCTGCTGCTGTTACCCTCTCATGTCAGTTCTGACTGTGCTAGGGAAATGGCCCATTTCATTTCGGTTACTGGATTTGTGGGCGTAGGGTTGTTCAGAATATTCCTTTACAATTCTTTTAATGTCCGTGGCATCAAAGCACTGGCCCTGCTTCTCACTTGGACAACAGTCATTTGTGTCTTCTCTCTTTTCAGGGGGTATTGGCTCTATGGGTTTATCAATTCTACTGAATTTCCAAAAACAGGTTTTTTCCCCATTAATTTTCTCTATTGGTTTCCTGTTTACAAGTTTGTGTGTTTTTTAATTTCTCCTCGGATTGTTATTTTTAGGTTTCTGTATTTAATTCCTCGCTATTACCGATCCCGACCCCAGTATTTCCCTACACGAGGAACTGCTCCTGAACACAAGTTTTTGACAGAAACCAAACATTGTTCTCACTAAATGGATGTAAACAGGAGGCCAGAAGGCTGGCCAACCTTAATTGCTCTGAAAGGTCAGAGCTAATTACTTACTGTTTAGTTCAGTGGTTCTCAACCTTCTTAAGGCTGCAACCCTTGCATACAGTTCCTCATGTGGTGGCGACCCCCAACCATGAAATTTTGCTACTATTATGCATCGTGATGTAAATATCTGCATTTTCCGATGGTCTTAGGTGACCCCTGTGAAAGGGTCATTCGACCTCCAAAGGGGTCGCAACCCACAGGTTCAGAACCGCTGGTTTAGTTGAACACACATTGTTAGCTGAAGCAGCCTCTACCTGTTTGTTTCATGTTAATTTCTGTTTTGTTATTTCCTGCCCAAAGGCTAAGGGTGTGTCCCAAAGCCTTAATAAAAGGGAGAAAAAGGCCAGAGCAAGTGGTAGTCCTTTCCACTAGAGCAGTGGTTCTCAACCTGTGGGTCGATACCCTTTGGGGATCAAACAACCTTTTCACCGGGGTCACCTAAGACATCCTGCATATCAGATATTTACATTACGATTCATTAACAGTAGCACAATGACAGTTATGAAGTAGCAACGAAAATAATTTTATGGTTGGGGGTCACCACAACATGAGGAACTGTGTTAAAGGGTCGTGGCATTAGAAAGGTTGAGAACCACTGCACTAGAGGAAGGCTCCCGCCTGGCCCCCCAACATCGCCAAATTAATATTCTCTAGTCTCTCTTTTCATTTGTATGCGGCCCCCTTCAGAACCTGAACCCTGAACCGGGAACCCTGAACCACTCGGGACAGGGAAAGGGGCTCCCACAAGTTTTCTCTCTTAAATCCAAACCTCCGGTAACTCTGAGTGACACCCAGCCACGCGCGCTTTCCTATGTGTCCCCTTTGTCCTTCTCTGCGCTTATCCTTAGGGGGACCAGCAGGCCTCTTTGTGTTACTTTCTTTTTTTTTTAATCCTCACCTGGGGATGTTTTTCCACTGAGAGAGTGGAAGAGAGAGGGAAAGCCAGAGAGAAATACATCAATTGGTTGCCTCCTGCACGAGCCCCGACCAGGGCCTGGGTTGGAGAGGAGCCTGTAACCAAGGTACATGCCCTTGCCTGGAATCAAACCCGGGACCCTTCAGTCAGCAGGCTGATGCTCTATCCACTGAGTCAAACCAGCTAGGGCAACTTGCTTTCACTTTTTTACCTGCCTTATGCACGAAGGAAGGGAAGTCTGAGAACGGGCTCGGCAAATGATGCTTTTTATTGAGAACGCGCAGAGGAGAAATGGCTCTGCCCTGGTGCACAGTAATCAGCTTGCTCTGTCCATGTTAGCATTCTATTAGCATACGCGTGGCCAATACAAGCTTTTCCGAGTATGGAGAAGGGCAGATCCGTTTCCCAGTGAGACGCAGGAAATTCTCCTCTCATGGAGGCTGGATACTCCTGGATCTTAAGAGAAGGGGGAGAGGAGGAGAGGAGAGGTCAGAGAAGAGACCCCTAGGAAAGGGATGAAGAGGGAAAGAGATGAACGATGCCCCAGAGGAGAGGGAGTTGCTGACAGGTCTGTCCTTCCTCACAGAGGAACGAAGCAGAGCTGGTAAGGAGGCGGCACAGAGGCAAACCCATTCATAACGGGGGTGATGTCGAGGTCCTTTATATCGACCACAGATTTCAAGGTAAACTTCTGTAAGATGGAGGTCAGGAATAAAAACAGTTCCATGCGGGCCAGGCCCTCTCCTGCACACATCCGTTTTCCTGAAAAACAACACACACAGAGAGTAGATAATCCTTGAACCCTGATTTTCTGGATGCCAGAAAGAGAATGTGCAGTAATTATTTGATGGATGGATGGATGGATGGATGGATGGATGGATGGATGGATAGCAAAATGGTTGGGTACACAGATGGACAAAGAATGGACATATATCCTGTCTACTCAATATCTTATCCTAACAGGTATTCTTCTTCCAACAAATATTTATTGAGAAGCAGCACTATACCAAGTATTTCATCAAGTGTCCTCACTTTATAATTTCTCTTTCAGATTTCTATCAGTCTTTTCCTAGAAACACGCATACATTGGCTGTACTTTCAGTTTGTAGCCTGATGTTTCATGATCGTTCTTCACATTTTCATAGCTTTTATTCTTGCTCCACGTATACCTATTCTCCATCAATCTCCAACACACCCTGAAGTTCCCAGTTTGGTACCACACTGTTCTTTTGTGACTGTGATGCATGCACTTCTCTTATATTTCCAGCACCAAGCTCAGATTTCATTTCTGAACTTGGAAGAACTGAGTCAGCTCTCAGTTCTGGTGACCTGGCCTAATAAGGTGGGCCCTGAGGAGAGAATGTGTGGGCCTGGGGAGAGGTGCTTCTGGCCATGGGCAAAGAGCAATTCTACCAGTCCCAGGGTGAGGGCTGCGTAAATTCCAAACTGATTCCCAAAAAGTATCCTGCCCTCTGAAATACCAGTGACAATAAATTTGTAGCCTCGTCAGTGTGGCTCAGTTGGTTGAGCATCATCCCATGCACCAAGAGGTCGCCGGTTTGATTCCTGGTCAGAGCACATGCCTGGGTTGCAGGCTCCACCCTCCTAAGGGGGCGTGCAGGAGGCAGCCCATCAATATTTCTCTCTCATTGCTTTTTCCATCTCTTCTTCTTTCCTCTCTCTCTTAAAAAGCAAATCAAA
The DNA here is from genome assembly GCA_004026805.1 of Lasiurus borealis. Lineage (NCBI taxonomy): Eukaryota > Metazoa > Chordata > Mammalia > Chiroptera > Vespertilionidae > Lasiurus > Lasiurus borealis. The sequence goes on along the minus strand of PVJN01026885.1, from coordinate 10,045 downwards.
TTAAAAAAAACATATCTTGCCAAAACTGGTTTGGCTCAGTGGATTAGAGCGTCGGTCTGCGGACTGAAAGGTCCCAGGTTCGATTCCAGTCAGGGGCATGTATCCTGGTTTCAGGCACATCCCCAGTGGGGGGCGTGCAGGAGGCAGCTGATTGATGTCTCTCTCTCATAGATGTTTCTAGCTCTCTATCCCTCTCCTTTGCTCTCTGTAAAAAATCAATAAAATGTATTTAAAAAATAAAAATAAAAATAAACATATCTTGAAAAAAAGAGAAGAAAATAAATTTGTATTACCTGCTGAGAAAGCCATGAAGTAGTCACTCTTCTTGAAGTTGCCTTCCTTATCCAGGAAGTGGCCAGGATCAAACTTCTCTGGGTTGGGGAATTCTTTGTCATCTCCCAGCACAGAGGCCAGAGATGTTATAACGGTCGTGCCCTGGAAAGAGCAGAAGGAAAAGTGAGTTATGAAGAAGTTGTGGGGCCCTAGCTGGTTTGGCTCAGTTAATAGAGCTTGGGCCTGTGGACTGAAAGGTCCTAGGTTCGATTCAGTCGTAGGCACATGCCTGGGTTGTAGACTCAGTCCCCAGTCGGGGGCATGCAGAAGGCAGCCAACCAATGATTCTCTCTCAGCATTCATGTTTTTATCTTTCTCTCCCTCTTCCTTCCTCTTGGAAATGAATAATATATTTACATTAAAAAAAAAAAAAAGACTAACTGCTGGCTGTTAAGATTTGAAAGGAAAAAAAAAGTTGTGGAGCTGGAAGAAAGATTGAAGTCCTTTAGTCCAATGTTATGATCTATAGATGAGGAATCCTAGGTCCTAAGAAGGGCGGTGACATTGTGAGCCAGAGAGAACAAGTAATAAACAATGAGCAGTTTAAGACCAGTGACAGGGATGTTGCTAAAGTGAATCCCAATAGCGTCTGAAGTCCTGAGTACATGGGTCCTAGGGTGGCAGGCCTTTTGAATCCATCCTGCTCAGCACCACGTTTGGACCCAGCCGTATGTCTCCACCACCTGCTTTACTTTATGACTTCAACCTTCACTCATCTCCTAGGTGCATTATGGTTTAAAATGGAAGGTTTAAAAAACAGAAGTTGAAACTTGAAGTGTCTGGAGTTAATCTATTCGTAGGGCTTTTATAAACAGACATCTGGTCTAATAAAAACAATCTTTTCTGTGGAAATGACAATAAATACAACTATTAGTCTTATCATTGCCATGTGGATTGTTTGTCCTGATTTAAAAACATAGAAGCAAAGAACAAACTGATGGTTGCCAGAGGGAAGAAGGGGAGGGATGGATAAAAAAGGCAAAGAGCAATATAATAATCAATAATAGTATGATAGCTTTGCATGGTGACAGATGGTTATTTGACTTAGTGTGTTGAGCACATAAGATAAATAAATGTTGAATAGTCATGGGGATGTAAAGTACAGTATAAGGAATATAGTTAACAATATAATAATTATATATGATGTCAGGTGGGTACTAAAATTATCAGGGGGAACACTTTATAAAGTATATGATTTCATAACCACTATTCTATACATCTGAAACTAATACAAAATAATACTGAATGTAAACTATAATCCTGTATAATAAAACCCTAATATGCAAATTGAACGGCAGAACCGCCAGTCACTATGATGTGCACTGATTACTAAGGGAAAGACATTCAATGAAGGAGCTGCCCCCTGGTGGTCAGTGCACTCCCACAGGGAGAGTGCTGCTTAGCCAGAAGTTGGGCTAATGGCTGGCAAGTGCAGTGGCTGTGGTGGGAGTCTCTCCCACCTCCGCTGCAGGCAAGCGGTAAGGGGCAAGGGGTCCCAGACTGTGGGAGGGCGCAGGCTGGGCTGAGGGACTACTCCCCCCTCAGTGTACAAATTTCATGCACCCGGCCTAGAGTTGAAAAATAAAATTCAAAAAATAAATGTTGAGCTCTAGCTGGTTTGGCTCAGTGGATAGATCATCAACCCTCAAACTAAAGGGTCCTGGGTTCGATTTTGATCAAGAGCATGATGCAGGCTTGATCCCTGGTCCTGGTCAGAGCACATGTGGAAGGCAACAAATCAATGTGTCTCTTTAACATTGGTATTTCTCTCTTCCCCCCCCCTTCTACTCTCTCTAAAAATCAATGGGGGTTAATAACAACAAAAATACTGAATCACTGTTATACACCTGAAACTAATATAACATTGTATGCCAACTATAACTTAACAATTTTTATTTTATTTTTATTTTAAAAAAATATTTTATTGATTTTTTTTTTTTTTACAGAGTGGAAGGAAGAGGGATAGAGAGTTAGAAACATGGATGAGAGAGACACACATCGATCAGCTGCCTCCTGCCTACCCCTACTGGATATGTGCCCGCAACCAAGATACATGCCCTTGACCAGAATCGAACCTGGGACCCTATCCATGGAGCCAAACCAGTTTCGGTAACAACAATTTTTAAATAAATAAAAATATACAAGGGAGATTTAATTACAGATTAATCCTACCCTACAAACACAGAATGTTAAAATCAGAAAAAAAAAAACCCACCATTGTGCAACAATTCATTTCAGGATTATTAATCCAGTCAAGTTTTACCAATTAACATTAAAACTGTGGGCTGAATAATTGGTTGCCTCCCGCTCACACCGGGATCAGTTCTGCAAACTCGGTATAAGCGCTAATTGGGAATTGAACCTACAGCCTTTTGGTGTATGGGACATGCTCCACCCACTGAGCAACCCAGCCAGGCCCCGTGTATATTTTTAAACAAATAATATATGAAAAATTTTATTTAAGATACAAAAAAAAATACAAAAGGCAATATGTTTCTTTCGTGTTACTCAAATAGATATTCATAAGAAATAAAGTAAGTATTTTACACCATCAGTACAAATTTACCTGAATGGATCAATGATCTAAATGTAAGTGCTAAAACTATGAAGTTTTAGAAATAGATAAGGGTAAAGCTTTGAGACCCTGTTCTGGCAATATTCTTTAGATAGGACCAAAATAAAGCACAAGTGAATCTCACATCATTGAGAAGTGCTCTCTGACACGGACGAATAATAGCCAGGCATTTCAAAGCCATGACTAAGTAGCCACAAGAAGAAGAGGGGAAGACAATCAAAATACCTACTTTAGGGCACATTTTTCACCTACTTTTTTTGAGACCAGCATTACCTTCATATCAGAAACACGACAAGAAATTTTTGAAGAAGAAAAATTGTAGACCAAAAATTTCTTATCAGTATAAATACAGAAGTCCTGAACAAAATGTAGCAAATCAAATCCAGTTGTGTATGCACATTGAGTGGGAAAGTGGAGCCAGTATACAACAATACCAATAGATGCAGAAAAGTGATATGAAAATATCACATACACATTCAGGACCAAAAAATCATGAAAAATAAGAGGATAAACTTCCCAATCCATATCTACCAAAACATACATAAACATCATTCTCAATAGCGATATGTTAAACCTCCAGTTTCCTAAAAATCAGAAATAAAGGATGAAACAAGGATATTTAACCCAGATAGTAGGATGATGTATATAGAAATTGTAGTTAACCTGGAGACAAATCACCAGCAATGATTTTAAATTTAGCAAGGTTGCTGTAAACGCCATCAAAATAATAAAATCAATGATATTTCCATACACTGAAAAACTTTATTAAGGAAATTAAAGGCTGGTCGCTGTGGCTCAGTGGTTGAGTGTTAACCTATGAACCAATTGGGAGTGTGTACCATACCTATTAATTGGAAGGTTCAATGTGTCATGATGTTAAGACTTCACAAATTGTTCTAATGACACCCTGGTAAAAGTCCCAGCAGATTGTTTTGGCAAATTGACAAACTGATACTACCATTAGTGTGGAAGTGTAAGCAGCTAAGATTACCTAAACAATATTAAAGAAATAGGACAAGTTTGCAAGACTTACACTGCCAGATGTCAGAACCTGTTATACAGGTTGATAGTCTCAACTGGAAATACTAGAGTCCCTCAAGCTGCCACAGGTGTGGTTTCTGCCCGTCTCTCATCTCTCATCTCGTGTTGGTAGAAGATGAACTCCATACTGTGAAAATGGGACCTTCAAGACCACTGCGGTCCGTGTGGGTGAAACACATCGTACCTTGGGGATGAGGTAGTTTCTGAACTTAACATCACAGGTCACTGCATGGGGCAGGTTGGTGGGGAGGAGGTTAAAGAACCTCTGGATCTCATGCACCGTGGCATCCGTGTAGGGCATGCGGCTCCTGTCCTGCATGCAGGGGCTCCGCTCTCTGCCGACCACACGGTCAATCTCTTCCTGGACTTTAGCTGATAAGATACAAGTAAGACAATTGGAAAACAGGAAAATAAATGCCGTGTTTACATACTGATTCAGGGATACATGCACCACTAGGGTGTCTCGATGTCATTCTAAACATCAGTTATATGCCCAGAAATACACCCAGACATAGAGAAATAATTGCCATGTAGAAATAGACACATCTCTCCTACAAGCTTGACATCAACCCATACCCATATAAGCATACCTGATGATATAAACAGAAATGAAATGGTCAAGAAATTACAGTCCTTATACAAAGAAAAATAGGAAATCAAACATAATTTTATACCAAAATAATATGTGGGTTGAAAAGTTAAATGACAATGTATGTTTTGTGAATTTCTAGCTCTCTTTCCCTCTTCCTTCCTCTCTGAAATCAATAAAAGTCTATTTCAAATAAATAAATAAATAATGACTTCTGTTTCTTACTTGCCTATTTTTAGACAATACAGTGGTACCTCGAGATACGAGTTTAATTCGTTCCATAACCTTGAGGCGTAGGAAACTATGAGACGCTCAAGTCGAGGTAAACTGGTGGGTCATGTGCAGCCGGCCGATCTGCGCGATTATTCCTATCTCAAATGTTGCTCGTATTTCAAAGCAAAAATCGCTCGCTCGACGGCTGGTATCTCAAAAATCTCGTATGTTAGGGCACTCGTATCTCGGAGGTATCACTGTATCTGATTCCCTGGTATGGAAGGTGAGAGTTTACTTCTTCCTCCCCACCTCATACAAAATACACACAGACGCGCACACAATTCCCTTTATTTTGTTTTCCCCATTACAGTTAGATCACATTTCAACATCATTCTGACTACTGTATACCCCTCCCTGTATATCCTCTCTCGTAAGACGACTATGACTGTGTTTCATTTTTGGTATTTCCTTGGACTTAACCATGATTCTTTCATTCACTTCATAATTTTCTATATCTTGATTTAAAATTCCCCCTCCCCCACCCCCACCCTCTCTTTCTCTCTCTCTCTCCTTCAAAAGCTTTCTTGTTTCATTTGGTCCAGTGCATGGGAGAGGGCTTCGGGTGGTTAAAAGAATGGCTAGCAGTTTGGGGAGAGGCTCGGGAGAAAGCCAGACACCAGGGGGAATGCAAAGAGGCCCCTCAAAGGCCTCAGGGCTCCAAAGGCTCCCAGTGGTGCTGGAGGGTGAGCCTTTCTAAGAGACACTCGCCCACCAGCCCGGCCGGCCAGCTGCGAGGTGAGCCAGGTGTCGCCCATCTTCCGGATGAGGTTCACCTCCTCGCCCCGGAAGTGGTTCCCCCGGAAATAAATCACGAGCTGAGGGGCTTCCCGGGTAGGACCAGGGCCTGCAGCTCCCGAAGGGCCTGGTCAGGTTCCTCTCCGAGGCCCGGGAGGCTCTCAGGGCATCCTGAGTTTTACCCACTTGTCTTGGGGAGGCTTCCTGAGTTTTACCCACTCGTCTTGGGGAGACTCAGCACGTCCTGGACAGAATGCGGCCGCCACGCTGGTTTTGCCACTTGAAGAGCCGCTCTCTCGCGCTTCTTCTCGGCCAACTCGGGGAGGAAGTGGCCCGTGCCCTGGAGGGCCACGTCGTTACGGTGGAAAAAGAAGCCCGGAGCGAGGTAGGTGGGCGCCTGCAGATGCAGGCCGGGCGGTTGGCGGCAGCCTCCCCCTCGGTGGGATAGTTCTGACGGGTTTGGGAGCTCATGGTTGTTCGGCAATAAGGAGTTAAAATAGAAAAAAAAAACAAAAAACACAAAACGGGTGTGTTGGCTGGTCCCGGAGATGGTTCCGAAGGTGGTGACTGGTTAAGACTCGGAAGAAGCTGGAAGAAGGGGCGTCCGGCGTCTGGGGGGGTCTGTTCTGTCCAAACACTGTTGAAGCAAGAAGCAGACCCAGGGCTGCCGAGGGCACTCTCCACTTAGAATTATTTCTAAATGCCGAGGTAGATGTTTCTAACTCCTGGTAACCATTTCCCCGTTATTAGGAAACCGCAGATCATCGGTCATTTGTTTTTTTCTTGGTGTCTCCCCGCACGCCTGCTCCGTCCACCTAACCGTTTTGAAGTGGATGCTTCCTAGGCCTGGCATCTGGCAAGCTCCCTGTCCGTTTCCTTCTCCGGGAGCCCTTCCCATTCTGTGAGCCCAGGACTTCGCTGACATGAAAATGGATATTTGGATGAAAAAAGGGGTGGAGTGTAAAGTTTTTGTCGCACGTCCAGGTCTGAGAATGCACTCTTAGGAATACACCGTTGGACAGTTGCTCTTGAGCATTCTGACGGTGTTCTGAATCCCAATCCTTAGACACGACATGATGCAGCGCTGAACGTTTTTGTGATCTTTCTTCTTGATCCTGGTGTTCTGACCCTGTGTCTTGGGTTGGCTGCTTTGATTTCGCTCACTCTGATACAAGGGAAATGTCTGCATCAAGGGAACTTTCTGTCTACATGGCAGCCATGAAGGTCTTTCCTCCAGACCTGTTCACTCTCTGGAGTTTTTTTTTTAAAATCTGGCTGCTGAATTTCACAACGTAGGATGGGGAAAGAAACGAAGAGTCTCTGAATTCAGAAAGTAGATTCTTAGCTAACATTTCGTTAACAATAGCAAAATTACAGTTAGGAAGTAGCAACGAGAACAATTTTATGGTTGGGGGTCACCACAACATGAGGAACTGTATTAAAGGGTGGCGGCATTAGGAAGGTTGAGAACCACTGCCCTAGAACACTCCCTCATTGTATTGGGGTTAAAAGAGTTACCTGGTAAAAGGAGTTGTCAAAGGGAATTGGGCAGGGAGAGCTACCTTTTCCAGCCTGTTTCTACCTCTGTCTTCTTTGACACTGTACCTCACATACCAAAACTTATACACCCAGCCAGTGTGGCTCAGTGGTTGAGCGTTGGCCTGTGAACCAGGAGGTCATGGTTTGATTCCCAGTTATGGCATATGGCTAGGTTGTGGGCTCAACCCCCAGTGTGGGGCGTGCAGGAGGCAGCCGATCAATGCTTCTCTCTCATCACTGATGTTTCTCTGTCTCTCTTTCTCTCTCTCCCTCCTCTCTGAAATCAATAAAAAATATAAATACATACATACATGCCAAAACTTATAGGGATGTAGGGACACAAGTACATTTTTTAAACTTGATTTTTATTGTTGACACTATTGCAGATATCGTCATTTTCTCCCATTTTCCCCCTTACCTTTGCCCACCTCCACCCAGCCCTAGCCCCTTACTTGTGTCTGGCCATCACCACACTGTTGTCTGTGTCCATGGGTCATGACACATATGTTCTTTGGCTAATCCCTTTACCGTTTTCACCCAGCCTAACCAAACCCCTCCCCTCTGTCAGCTGTCGGTCTGTTCCATGTATACATACCTTTTTATTTTGTTTGTCAGTTTATTTTGTTCATTAGATTCCACATATAAGTGAGATCATATGGTATTTGTCTTTCACTGGCTGGCTTATTGGCACCAAAGGACCTGAATAGACATTTCTCCAAAGAGGACATATAGATGACCAATAGACTTGAAAAACTGCTCAACATCACTAATCATCATAGAGATGTAAATTAAAACCAGGTGTCTGCTCACTCCTGTCAGAATGGCTATTGTCAACAAGTTAACAAACAAGTGTTGGCAAGGATGTGGAGAGAAGGGAACCCTCACCGCACACAGCTGGTGGGAATGCAGAGTGGTGCAGCCACTGTGGAGAACGGTATGGAGGTTCCTAAAAAATTAACCATGGAACTGCCTTTTGACCTGACGATCCCACTTCTGGGAATATATCCAAAGAATGACAAAAAACTTTTCCTCCTGATGGAACTTCTTCTGACACTGAGATTACAATCTCATCCTCTCCTACTGAGTTCATTATCTTCCCTCTCTATGCTCTCTGCATTTCAGAAATGTGTTGGTTTATTGGCTATTTTCTGACCTCCTCTTATCCAGCCTCAGAAGACTGATTCTCATTTGCAATAGGTGTAACCATTTTAGTGGGATTTTAACACAGGAAAAAATAAATTGTGTTTCTAAACTGCTATGTATAACTGTAACGCTATAAAGGTATATTTCTGCCCTAGCCGGTTTGGTTCAGTGGATAGAGGATTGGCCTATGGACCAAAAGATCCCAGGTTTGATTTAGATCTAGGGCATGTACCTTAGTTGCTAGCTCCTCCCTGGTCCACATTCTGGTCAGGGCTAGTGCAGGAGGCAACCAATTGATGTATTTCTCGAACATCGATATTTCTCTCTGACTTTGCTTCTTGGTTCCACTCTCTCTAAAAATCAAAGGGAAAATATCTTTGGGTGAGGATTTTTTTTTAAAAGGTATATTTCTAACAAAGTGTTTTGTAAAAGATCTTGTTTTGGCAATCAGCTCCTTTCTGGAAACAGACTTCTGAAGTAACAAAATTCCTTTATGTAATACCTTAAGCCTGCATAGTTCCACATTTCTTGTGAATCTCGATTTTTAGGACACTTTTTAGACTGGAAATGATCTCAGGCAGCCTCACTAAGTCTCTAGGGTTTTCACTTATGCTTCCTTAAGAAGAGTTTCCATTGGAAACCCTGCATTTTCAGAATGGGGCACGATCTCGGCAGGAATGTACCTACTGTCTAAAGGGAGTGGCCTTTTCATAATAAAACCACTATGCAGTCCCAGGCCAACCCATGCTGGTGTGTGCCTGCCACACACAGCCTCCCAGGAAATCCCGACCATGCTTTATTGCTTTGGCTACTGCCCACAGTGTCTTCACTCCTCTCAGTTATCAGCTGTATTTTAGAAAAACGTCCCATTATTATCCCTTTTTTAAAATAAATAATTTTTGTTTTTAATATATTTTATTGATTTTTTACAGAGAGGATAGTTAGAAACATCGATGAGAGACATCGATCAGCTGCCTCCTGCACGCCCCCTACTGGGGATGTGCCCACAACCACGGTACATGCCCTTGACCGGAATCAAACCTGGGACCTTTCAGTCCGCAGATCGACACTCTATCCACTGAGCCAAACCGGTTTCGGCTTATCCCTTCTTTAAACTTGGAAAAATGAAGCAGGTCAGAAGGCATTTTAATAATGACACTTCTCTAAGAAAAACAAGGTGGAATGTCCTTCCCATGTCTTTCCAACATCTTTCCTAAAATTCACCCTTCCCACCAGGCTGGGCGTACCTAAGACCTCCGGGTGCTTGAGCAGGACCAGGAGAGCGTATCTCAGGGTGGTACTCGTCGTCTCTGTCCCAGCTCCAAAGAAATCAGACACGGTGATTGTCAAGTTGTCAATAGTAAACTCCCCGTTCGGATTGTGCTTTTCCTAGGAATAGTTTGATGAAATTATTTGACAAACTCATTTGCCAGAATTCCAGTTAATCCAAAATAATTCATTTGTTGTAAAGTTAAGCCAACATACAAACTGCAAGGTACAATTTCAGAAAACAAAACAAAAACAGGTCAACAACAGAGATAAGCAAAGAACTCGAATGACATTTATCCAAAGATTAGAAATAGGTAACAGCACATGAAAATATATTCTGTATCACTGATCATCAAGGAAATGCAAATCAAAGCCATAGGATACTTCATATTAACTAGAACAGCTTTAATAATTACAAAAATTAGAAAGTAAGTATTGGCAACTGTCAAAAAAAATAGGAACCCTCATGCACTGCTGGTGGGAATGTAAATGCTGCAGTCACCATGGAAAAGCTTGGCTGTTCCTCAAATGTTAGACATAAAGTTACC
>PVJN01026884.1:0-28616 GCA_004026805.1 Lasiurus borealis | reverse complement strand
TAAGATACTTAGGAATAAACCTAACTAAAGAGGTAAAAGACCTATATGCAGAAAACTACAGGACACTGAAAAAAGAGATAGAGGAAGATGTTAACAGATGGAAGAGCATACCATGCTCATGGATTGGGAGAATCAACATCATTAAAATGTCCATACTACCCAAAGCTATCTACAGATTCAACGCACTACCCATTAAAATGCCAATGACATTTTTTACAGACCTAGAAAGAACTCTTCATAGATTCATCTGGAACCAAAAAAGACCACGAATAGCTACAGCAATTCTGAGAAAGAAGAGTAAAGTGGGTGGGATCTCAATACCAGATTTTAAGCTATACTACAAAGCTACTGTTCTCAAAACAGCCTGGTACTGGCATAAGAACAGACATATGGACCAATGGAATAGAATAGAGAACCCAGATATCCACCCAAACCACTATGCTCAACTAATATTTGACAAAGGAGGCATGAACACTCAATGGAGCCAAGATAGCCTCTTCAATAAATGGTGTTGGGAAAATTGGACAGATACATGCAAAAAAATGAAACTGTACCACCAACTTACACCAAATACAAAAATAAACTCCAAAGGGATACAGGACTTAAACATTAGAAGGGAAACCATAAAAATACTAGAGGAATCCACAGGCAACACAATCTCAGATATATGCCGAAAGAACTTCTTCACTTATACTGCTCCAAAGGCAATGGAAGCTAAAGAAAAAATGAACAAATGGGATTACATCAAAATAAAAAGCTTTTGCCCAGCAAAAGAAACCATCAACAAAACAACAAGAAAGATCACTGTATGGGAGAACATATTTGCAAATGTTATCACTGATAAAGGTTTAATCTCCAAAATCTACAGCCAACTTATACAACTTAATAAAAGGAAGATGAACGATCCAATAAAAAAAATGGGCAACGGACCTAAATAGAACCTTTTCTAAAGATGACAGAAGGAAGGCCAAGAGACACATGAAAACATGTTCAAAATCATTAATCATCCAAGAGATGCAAATCAAAACGACAATGCGATACCATCTTACACCGGTCAGAATGACAATCATCAACAAATCAACAAACAACAAGTGTTGGCGAGGATGTGGAGAAAAAGGAACCCTTGTGCACTGTTGGTGGCAATGCAGACTGGTGCAGCCACTGAGGAGAACAGTATGGAGTTTCCTCAAAAAACTAAAAATGGATCTCCCATTTAACACAGTAATCCCACTCTTAGGAATTTATCCTAAGAAATCACAAACACCAATCAGAAAGGATTTATGCACCCCTATGTTCATAGCACCACAATTTACAATAGCTACAATTTGGAAACAGCCTAGGTGCCCATCAGCAGATGAGTGGATCAGAAACTGTGGTACATCTACACAATGGAATTCTATGCTGCCATTAAAAAGAAGGAATTCTCACCATTTGCAGCAACTTGGATGGAACTGGAGAGCCTTATGCTTAGTGAAATAAGCCAGTCAATGAGGGAGAAGCATCACATGATCTCACTCATTGGTGGATAATAAAGAACATTATAAACTGAGGAACAAAAGGATAGATACAAAGGCAGTAAAGCCTCAAACAGACTGTGAAATTACAGCAGGAAGATTAAAGTTAGGTGAGGTAGATAAGAGATCAATCAAAGGGCTTGTATGCATGCATATAAACATAACCAATGAACATAGATACTGGGGGGGGGTTGGGGTCTGCCTGGGAGGGAGGGGGGCGCAATGGGGAGATATGTATAAAAAATTAATTAAAAAATAAAAAAAATTAAAAAAAATAAAATAAGAGTCCACAGGTTATTTAGATGTGTAGTTTAAACAGAAGAAATAAGGTAAGTTAATTAATTTCCAAGTGCTGCTATTACCACAAACTTAGAGAATGAAAGCACCACATATTTACTGTTGCAATTCTGGAGATGAGAAGTGCAAAATGAGTCAGTAGGGCTGCGTTCTGTGTGGAAACTCTAGGGGAGAATGTGGTCCTTGCCTTTTCCAGCTTTTTTGGTGCTGTCCACATTCCCTAGCACATGGCCCTTTCCTCGTATCACTCCAACCTCTGATTCAATTACCACATCTCTTTCTCTGACTCCAATCCTCCTGTTTGCATCCTATAAGGACCCTTGTGATGACATTGGACCCCCCTGAACAATCTGGATAATCTCCCCATCTCAAAATTCTAAACAGTATCTCATCCAAAAAGTTTCTTTTTCACATCTATATATGTATATAAACCTAATATGCAAATAGACCCAATAGTGGAACAACTGAACACCAGTCACTATGACATGCACTGACCACCAGAGGATGTGCGTGAAACATGGCAAGCATCGGTGCAGGCATGGTGGGCATCAGGCACAGCGAGATAGTGGAGCAGGTGAGTTGGGGCACCAGACCAAGGCAGGGCACTGGTCATTATTGTTGGGGCAAGCCTCTGGTGGTTACTGAAAATTATTTGCTCCTGTGCACTGTGGTCCTACTTGGTTCTCACACCTGCTGCCCGCTCTGGCCCTGCTCATACCTACTGCTGGCAGTAGAGCCTCCGGTTTTACCCACTGCCAGCACACAACGCCAGCCCAAATTACTCAGCACCATCAGTGGGTGCAAGCAGTGGCTGCTGGACCCGATTGCTCCTAGGACTTCTCTGCCTTTCCCTGCTCCTGAGGAGTCACAGGGCAGCAGCTGCCACTTGCACCTGCTGATGACTCAGGCCCCACTCTCACTTGCTGACAGTTCAGGCTCTGCTCACACCAGCTGACAGCAAGTGATTGGGGCTGGCGTCAGCAGCAGGTGCAAGTAGGACTGGCACCATCATTGTGGGGGAGCAGTGGCAGCAGAAGCAGTGCTGGCAGCAGAGAGGAGATTGGGAGCTGTGGTGGGAGGAGCCAAGTGGGGGTGCAGAGGATGGGCTGAGACCCTCCCCTGTGCCCACTACAGCCTCGCAGCCCACAGTTCCTTTCAAGTTGTACAAATTAGTACAATGGGCCCCTAATCTACACTAATAAAAGGGTAATATGCTAATTAGACCAGGACACCTTCCAGACATCCTTCCGGACAAAGTCATGGTGGCAGGAGCAAGGCAGAGGCGGTTAGGGCTGATTAGGCCGGTGGCAGGGAGCAGTTGGGGATAAGAAGGCCAACGCAGAGGGCAGTTAGGGGCAAGCAGGTTGGCCAGGTAGAGTAGTTGGGGGCAATCAGGCTGGCAGTTTAGGGCAGTTGGGGGTGATTAGGCTGGTGGAGGTGGGGGGGCAGTCAGGGGCAAGCAGGCCAGCAGACAAAGTGGTTAGGGGCAATCAGGTAAGCAGGCAGGTGAGCAGTTAGGAACCAGCAGTCCCAGATTGTGAAAGGGATGTCTGACTGCCAGTTTAGGCCTGATCCCACAAACTGGCAGTTGAACATCCTCTGAGGGGTCCCAGAATGGAGTGGATGCAGGCTGGGCTGAGGGACACCACTCCCTCACCTCCGTGGACAAATTTTGTGCACCAGGCCACTACTAGTCCTATGTAATACCAAATGGTAGAATAATCAATCAGTCACTATGACAGTCACTGACCACCAGAGGGCAGACACTCAATGCAAAAGCTGCCCCCTAGTGGTCAGTGTACTCGCAAAGGGGGAGCACTGCTCAACCAGAAGCTCAGAAGCCAGGCTCGTGGCTGGCAAGCTCAGAAGTGGTGTCAGGAGCCTCTCCCTTAAGGGCTCCTGGACTGTGAGGGGGTGCAGGCCCATTCCCCACCCTCCAGAGTGCAAGAATCTCATGCACTAGGTCTCTAGTAAGGTAATATAACCACAGAATCCTAAAATTAGGATTTGGACATATTTGGAGACCATTATTCTGCCTACTACAATAAGCAATACCAAATTCAATGTATTTGTGTGTTTATGATAAACTATTACCACATCTAGTTGCAGCAATAGATGGGTCATTTGACATCTTTAATATCCAAATGGCAGATGATAAAATAAGAACATTTAACTGTATGATTTTTATGAAAAGTATATCAGCATTGAATAGTATCCTAGCTTTTCCTCTCAACTAACTGTTTGATCCTAGACAAGTTATTTTACTTCTCTGAACCTCCTCAGTCTGTCATCTGTAAGACCAGGGCAATACTATTTACCTTGAAGTTACAAATACTTTTACCTTATAAATTATACAGGTTAAATGGCTCATTAAATGTGGCATGGTACTTAATAAATGGTAGGTGCTTTAACTAAAATAATTATTGTGATCCAATTGGAAGCCCCACATCCCACCTTTTCTCTGTTGTCTTTGTTTCTTCATGTGGGTCCCTTATCTCATCCTTTTTCAGAAATACTCTCAAGAATGCTATCCTGCTTTTCCCCAAAAATGAGTAATTTGAAATCTAACCACATTGTATGTGTTGGACCACACACCAATCTCATGCCTCTCATCACAGTGCAAAGGCAGCCTGCTCACCACCCAGCCAGGATGCTCAATCAACCATCCTCTGCTTTATTTATTTATTCATTTATTTACTTATTTATTTAAATATATTTTTATTGATTTCAGAAAGGAAGAGAGAAGGAGAGATAGAAACATCAATGATGAAAGAGAAGCATTGATTGGTTGCTTCCTACTAAGGATTGAGCCCACAACCCCAGCACGTACCCTTGACTGGAATCAAACCTGGGAACCTTCAGCACACAGGCCAATGTGCTATTCACTGAGCAAAACCAGCTAGGGCAAGCCTCTGCTTTATTTAAATAAGACTTTCATAATCCCACTGCTAGAGAGAGTATGTTTTCATTATTGGCTCATTATAAAGAATTTTGAAAAAATAGCTGTATATGGAACAATATCCCAATTAACAATGGGTTATATAAAGACTAGGGGTTGGTACATGAAAATTCATGCACTAGAGGGGGGGTCCTCAGCCCAGGCTGCCACCTCTAATAGTCTAGGAGCCCTCAGGGGTGAGAGGTGATCAGGGGAAGGTGACGCCCCCATCATGCCTCTGCTGCTGCCACTGCTGGCAGTGCAAGCCTCAGCCAGGCCTGGTTATCTGAGCCTCAGGTGGCCCTGGGCGGCTGGGCAGCTGCCATCTGAGGCTTGCCTTGCCTGTGCCTCAGGCCAGCCCTGGGCAGCTGGGGGGCTGAGAGGACGAAGGGGCTCTGGAGGCAGGCACACAGAGTAGATAAACCCACCGGGGGTCAGGCCTGGCCATGCTACATGCCTGCTTCCCCGGCAAGGCTGAGGGGTCTGGGTGCCACCATCTTGTGGCTGTGGTTGCAGCCATCTTTGTGAGGGTGTGACGATCAATTTGCATGTTCCTTCTTTATTAGATAGGATATTTGTTTCTATTATTCTATAAACAACCAGTAGTGAGTTCAGAACAGAGTCTAGCTGAATTTTAAATGGCAATTATTCATTCCTCTTCAGTGATCAACCCATTGATTTAATTGGGAAATCTGCTTTAAAAAGCTATCCTTATTTCTTGGATAGTCTAATCTATCCAAGATTTAAGCCTAAACTATTCTCCATGGAGAGCAGATGAAATTTAGGTAAAATATTCTACAAGTAACATTGGTGAAAAAAGTTCAATTTTATAATCAGGAACCAATTAATGAGAAAACTGTATAAACTTTAAAATGCCATCATCTAGTTCATATTCTCACAGAATCCATATAAAAATTTCATTGTAATAATTTGATCTAAAGAAAAGGTCCTCATGTATATATATTGAGTGGCCAGATTATTATGACCACCTGACATTTGTAGGCAAATTAACAATACACTGCTTCGTATGGGATATGGAAGCCAAAGGCCTGTTCAAACACCTTTGCTGTCTGCAGTTACCAAGATAAAACATCTCCAATTCTCACAAGAACACAAGGATTGGACAGTTGAGCATTGGAAAAAAGTAATGTGGTCTGATGAATCACGGTTCCAGTTGTATCATGCACATGGCAGAGTGAGCATTTGGAAGAAACAGCATGAAAGCATGCACCCCACATACATGAGTACAATCCTTCAAGCTGGTGGGGAAGTTTTATGGTTTGGGCATGTTTTCCTGGCATGATTTGGCAACAAATCATGTTCCCAAATGTTTTCCTGGCATGATTTAATTCATGTGAAACGATGTCTGAGTAGCAAAACACACCTAAGTATCATTGCTGATCAAGTTCATCCTATCATGTTGATGACGTATCCCAGTGGAGATGGCTTCTTCCAACAAGACAATGTGCCATGCCATGGTGCTCATATTGTGCAGGAATGGTTTCAAGAACATGAGGGAGACTTTACCTTGCTTAGGTGGACCCCACAATCACCAGATCTCAATCCAATTGAGCATTTGTGGGATGAAGTTAAAAGAGCCATCAGGCAACTGGTCCCACAACCATCAAATCTCACAGAATTGGAGAGTGGTATACATCAGGCATGGGGTCAGATTCCTCGCATCATCTTTCAACATCTTGTGAAGTCAATGCCAAGAAGGTGGCCCAACAAAGCACTGATGGGGTGGCCATAATAATCTGGCCACAGTGTATAACATAGTCACATTTGGTTGAAACAGTGATTGATTTCACCATGCATCCCTTCCTTCCAACTTCTTCCCTACTGTCTAATGTGCTGGGTGCACTCCACCTGGCCTTCAATGGCTCTCAAGTCTGTGCTCAGCCTGGAAAGCATGGGACTTTAATTAACAGAGTTTCCATGGAAGTTGAAAACATGGGAAGAGGTGGTACCCAGTCATAAATCATCTGCAAGTTACTCCTAACACTAGAGATACTAAGGGAAGAATAGAAGATTATATTGGAACCCAGATGCCTGGGGGTGAAAGCCCATGGCAGGGCCACTCAAGGGACCAAAAGATGAGCCAGTAGAAGTGGCCACGTGCTGCGAGCTGGAACTCTGGGAGAGACCCACATGCAGGAATTGGACCCATAGTGTGGGCTTCCAGGATGGAATGAGACCACTGAGGAAAGAACTGGTGGCAAGAAAGGGCTGTCTAGAAACAGCTAGAGTCATGGAGGGATAGATTCTACCTTAAGCAGAGAGGTTGAGCATTAGCCTTGCTGCCCTTACCCCACTCCAATCTCCTACCACTTAGGTTGACAGAATATAAAGTGGAAGTGGAAGTCAACAGATAGTGGAATTGAGAAATGTAGTTTTCAGAGATCAGTTCCCTGCTATAGAGAGAAGAATGGGGTGAAGAAGAAGAAAAATGGCTACAACAATGGCCCAGCAGAGAAAAAAATAGGTATTCATCTTTAAAACAATCCAGTTTTAACTAATTGTGATTTGCTCCACTGTTTATTTCCCCCCGTCATCTGGAAATTATTGATGATATTCTCTAATGTACATTTCATTTGTGATTATTTTTTATTGTGTTATATATATACATATCTTCCCATTCCCCCCCCCCTGCATTTGTGATTATTAATTTTATCTCCGTGTTGGATAGAAATCTTTAACAGCTTTGTGAAGTATTTAGGCCCTGCTCCATTGATGAAAATTCACATAGGCCCCTTTGACACACTGGGACAATGACCATTCTAGCCTGGCATGTTGGTTGACCTCCTTATTTTGATAAGTATACCTGAAAATCATCCTTCCCTGAATTGTAATTGTCAGAAAATAAACACAAGACCAAAGTTACTACCATGTTCCATTTACTCTAACAGGGTTCATAGCATTTGTGAGGAGTCAGGATACTAGCCTAGCTTTGGTTACTCTTTTCAAGCAAGGGGAAACACAGAGCAGATATTTTGACTAACTTCATCAGAGTCAAACAGCTAATAGTAAGTAGCAGAAATGGGAATAAAATCCAGTGCTTATGAACTGAAATGCTTTGTTCTCTTTTCAGTACCACTATGTTAGGTACACAATTAGCTCCAGTTACATCCTGGTAACTGCAAGATCCAGAAGCTGCTTTACAAAGTTAATAAGTAAGTGGCAACGAAGAGGCAACTACTATTCCAAACAATTTTGGCTTTTGCAAAACCATGGTGTGATTTCTTTACAGATAAGTTGAAGTATTTTTTTTAAGTAATTTTAACAAACATACTGATACACTGATTATGTGAGTTCAACCTGAGAAATGAATGGTTACTATGGGATAAAACTTACTTAGGGAAAAATAAATGTGCTTCCCTTCTATTTAAGCAGTGCAAAATAAAAACTCCAGCATGTATTAGCCTTCACAGATTCTTTCTTTCCTTTCTGAGATCACCATAGCAATATCTTTATCATTGCAAAGAACAAAATTTTTTTAATTGCCATTTGTGTTCTTTAAATTATCCTTAGTATATTTTTCTAAATGACTGCTAAAAAGAGAGAAGAAAAGTCATGTTGTTTGCGCTTCTCCAAATCTTCAATTTTATCTTGCAGAAAAATACATTCTTTTAATCATGTGATAACTCAGTTTGCCCTACCAAATTATGTGACAATTCAAGAAGGCAGATTGTATTTAAATGTAACTATTTCTTTAGCATTTTCTCTCTGTTTGGTATTAGAATAAGGTATCATTACCTGAATCACATGGCCTCATTTTTGTAGTCATTATAAAACTAAAATAGTGATATGTATATAGTAAAACAAAAATATACACTGATATATATATGTATTTATGTGCATATATAAATACATACATAAAAATATATGTCTGTGTGCATGTATATCTTTTAGTTGGATATACATACATATGTTTACCATTGAATTTAGAGGAATGCAGACAGGAGAAAACAGAAAGGCTAGGAAAGTAGATATATATCTCAGCTGTACAAAGACAGAAGCATATTTATTAATAATGGACATATATACACAAACCATGGGGCTGTTACTCCTTTGACTTATGCTTGCTCACCATAGATTCACCTTTTATGGGCTCTGTGGTTGTAGAATTGAGGTGTGTGTGTAAAAAACACTTCAGCACTGTCAGAACAGCCGTTGAAAATTGGGAATTTATTACAGAAAATGGAAAGTTTTTACCTGAGACATTTTGACCCAGAAATTCAAGGGGAAAAAAATATGAAAAAGTCAAGGACAAGTACTGAGGACCGAATTATCAAGGTTTGGGGCAGAAATACAGAAAGCAGGGTCACCAGAGATCTGTAATTGCTCATGGAGACAGAAACCACCACGTGCCACTCCAAAAAAAGAGCGAATACATCTTTCTTCTCTTAACCTTCTGGCCCCAATTTCATTCTCCTTCCCTTTTGGTCTCCTTCTGATATGTGAAGAGGGCTTGTTTATTTGTCCCCGGTGTGGTCTCACAGAAATAGTGATGCAGAGAAGCAGCTAGCCAGCAAAACGTGAAATGTTGATAAACAACGTCATCTGCCTCCCACTGGTGGTGGGAAGGGGGGACACTGGTTTGAGGATGAGGAGTTACAAACCAATGAGACACTAAAATACTACCCAGCTTCCAGGTTCCTAATGACAATATAGAATCATGGATCTTCATGGTTAAATTTAAGGTTCAGTAACAGTAACTATGTAATTCCGTATTCTTGGCTTGCTTCTCCACATGTTTTATCATTTGTTTAATCTTTATTATCTTCTATTTTAAATTATATGAGTATCTTTTCATTTTAAACTACATTAATTCATTTGAAAAGTAGTTCAGGCAACAGGATGAATATAAGAACATAATTTAATTCTATTGCTCCCCTCAACTCCTACCATATTTATTTTGAACCAAAAAATCTCACAGATAAGTTTTTCTTTTACTGGTCTATTATGTTTCCCCCCTTCTATTTCATTAATAAATATAGTAAAAGAATAAAGGTAAGCAGTTATTTCTTATATTTCACTAAATATGAGTGATATATGGGCATTCACATACAGGATGGGGCAAGAGTAAGTCTACAGTTGTTCATATAGAAAACAATACAATAATCCTATATAATGAAAGGCTACTATGCAAATAGACCGAACGGCAGAAGAACTGATTGCTATGAAGCACACTGACAACCAAGAGCATATGCTCAACACAGGAGCTGCCCCCTGGTAATCAGTGCACTCCCACACAGGGAGTGCTCAGCCTGAAGCCGGGCTCACAGCTGGCGAGTGCTGCTGTAGTGGCAGGAGCACTCCTACTTCCACTGCAGTGCTAAGGAGCTGTGAACTGAGCAGTAAGGAGCAAGGGGTACCAGACTGCAAGGAGGATGTCATATGAGTCCCAGACTGCACAAGAGGGCCCAGGCCAGGCTGAGGGCCGCCCCAACCAGTGCGTGAATTTCGTGTACCAGGCTTCTAGTTAATAAATAATAATACAAAAATAAAGTCTGTTTCACATACTCACAACTATAAACCTAATTTTGCTCCATCCTGTATATTCTTTCTAAAACTCACAACAACTCTGAGTGGCAGTTATTATTTCTGTTTAATTTAGAACAGGGAGAAAGGAACAGTAGGTGTTGGGTCTGTAAATAGTACATGTGAGGACACTGAGGCTGAAACGAACAAAGCTCATGCTCATCCAGATTCCCTGAGGGAGTGAAGTCAAATCCCACAACCTACTTCAGTGAAGAATTACTCTTCTGAGATCTTTCAGCCTGTGAGGACATATGTGTGAAATTCCGCTAAGAAATGTGCAACCTTGCATTTAGCAGCCTCAGTTAGGTTAATTCAAGAATTACCTAAAATGTTCATCAACCAATAACTGGTCAAATAAATTATGGTTTATCTACATATGTAATACTATAAAGCTTAAAATTTTAAGTATATTTACATGTTATATATATATATATATAAAATCTCTAAGGGATATTAAACTGAAAAAAAACAAAGAATGAAATTGTGTACAGAGTGTGATCTAGTTTGATAATAACACTATAATTCAAGTAATATGTGGCATAATATTAATATAAAAGTTGTTTTGTTATCTTTCCATAATATCTATAATTATCTATGATATATCACATACACACAAACACATACTCTTAGAAAGGATACCAAAAATAAAAATCCTGTAACTGTGATTTTTGAGGAAAGAGGGTTGGAATACTAGTATAGATAAGTTTATTTTTATTCCATAACTGTGTAATCTGAATGTTTTGCCATATTAACAGATTATTTTTATATTAAAATAAGTTTGTTTTTTTCAGGGATGTTGGATAATGGATTAATCCATTAAAAAGATTTCTCTATATATAATATGTCCAAAGTAAATATTATTTTAAATTAAAGGTAATAACAAGATGAATGAAAATCGTGTTTTTTAACAACTTTAAAGGGGAGAAAAGTTAAGAACACACTTTGGAAGGAAACAGGAGAGAAAAAAACATATGTAAGAGAAGCTGATATATATGGCTATCAAATGCTGAGACAATGTGGAGAAGTTGCTTAAAGACATTTCAATAGTATTGCTCAGAGCTGAAGGTCTGAATAAAAGGTCAACAAGTGACATGATCAGAGAATGAAAAAGATCCTTGGCAAAGCAAGTTAAATGGCATTGCAGATTACCAACTGTCTTACCTGCTCTGTCTGCTGTAACAAAATACCACTACAAATACTAGCTTACAAACAACACAAGTTTATTTTTCATAGTTCAGGAGGGTGGAAGTCCAATATTAGGGTCCTAGCAGGGGTGGGTGAGTTTCTCCTAAGTTGCAAATTTACCCATCCTCCCATGGGGAAGGGGCTGGGTAGCTCTCTGGGATCTCTTCTTGTAAGAACAAGAATCCCATTCTTGAAGGCACCTAATCCTCTCAGAGTCCCCATATCTTAATACCATCACCTTGGGAGCCAGGATTCAACATAGGAATGTGAGGGGGATACATTCAGACCATAGAACTAGAGATTAAAGGGAACTATTTACCAGTGTCCAGACAAAAACAATATGTATACAAAGTCTAGGGAAATCAGAAAGATACCGGCATCTAACCAGCAACAGAGAAAGCTAGATAACAGTGAAGAATACCTTCAAAATTTTAACTGATAAAAAATGATTTGTTACCTAGAATTCTCTACCATGAGTCCCTGCTGATTGAGAATGAATATGGACTAATACTATTTTATATGTATAAGTCATCACAAGCATCACTTCCCATACACATTTCCTAGGAAGCCACTGAAGACCTGTTGCTACTAAAACTAGATTAGGGAAACTACCAAAAAAATAAAAACATTGTCTCTGGAAAATAAGGTTCCTGTCCCGACCCTTGGGTTAAGTCAACGAGGACCCTAGATGGGGATTGGGGATGAAAGGGACAAGAGACACAAGGAATGGAGACAAGAAAAAGTTCTGATCAAGTTGCATTTATTCAGGAGTAGTTCGGGGTATTTATAGGAAGAAGGAAGAATGAGGAAGTTAGCGAAAATTCCTAGCCCTAAGGCAAAACACCTGGCTTACAGGAAAGAGGGTTTGGGGTAATAGAAACCTAGCCCCAGGTTAGTGCTAACATGGCTGAAGCTTACTACAAAATGGCTGTCAAGCACAACAAGTTTCCCACAGGTTCCTATAACAGGAGAGCAGTAAAGCCACAGCTGGGATACTATCCTCTGGGGCTGGCAGGAGGGAGGAGGGCAAGAGGGTGGACATCAGAGGAAATGCAGATTATTTCATGATGGTCTGGCCATGTAGTCAGCAGGCCTCAGAGACTACAGATATATAGGAATCCTGAAAGTAAAAAAAAAAAAAAAAAAAAAAAAAAAAAAAAAAAAAAAAAAAAAAAAAAAAAAAAAAAAAAAAAAAAAAAAAAAAAAAAAAAAAAAAAAAAAAATCGAGGAAATCATTACACTGCAGATAAAGTGAGGTGTTATATAGGAAAAGAAACATAAATTTAAAATATCATTTGGCATTATAATGAATAGTTACAAAGTCATAATAATATAAATTCTGAAAATTGAATTTTCTTAAAACGTATGGAACTGTTTGACAATTGAAATAATGGTTATATCTTACTCTGAAAATATAGATATTATAATTACAGCAAAGTCCCCCAAGTATTTTGCATGGAGTTATATTTCAAATTTGTTAGTGAGCTTGATATGAAATCCAACTTTTTAAGAACAGATAAAATGTATGAGATTTCTGTGGCAGCAGTTTAATAAGATCAGATATTCTGAAACACTTTTTCTCTGCAAAACACCTAATTACTGTCTAATTAGAGCCTAACATGCTTTAAAAAGCACTGCATAGCTCACAAAACAGTAAGGCAAGTCCTCCAGGAGGACTATACCACCACCAGCACCAACTCACAAAACACAAACAAAACAATACAAAAGAACTTGGAGCTAACACTGGAATGGAAAGCTCACACAGAAGCCAAGGCCTGCTTTGACATGTGCCCAACCCAGAACCTCCAGCTGGGCTGAAGATCAGCCCATTGGGAGAGAGGATGCAGACCTGACAAGTCTGGTAGCCAAACCCGACAGACCTCTATATTAACACAGTCATCCAAAACAACTGAATCTTGATTAATAGTAGAAATATTTGCATGCTAACCACACCAAATGAAAGAAACAGCTTATTGGAATTATAATTTGCACCTGTTGCTCTTCTCTCATGCGTTCCTGGGATTTGAGATACACAACACTTTATAACATCTACTAGTAAATCCAGGAAACCAAATGAAAATGTTTTTCTCCAGATTAGTAGAGCTTTCTTATCTTGGCAGAAACAAAGATGAATCATCTTGTTGCAGAAGATCAAAGAAAACCAAGGACACTTCTGAAAAAAAAAAAAGGAGGGACACTGTTTAATATGCCGGCAGACTCAGGGAACAGCCTTCCAAATATGAGTTCAGGAACATGCGTGGGGCTTTCCTTTATATCTCCCTCCTGGTGGTTTTTGTCCCACAAACATGGATTATGCTCCGGTCCTTTTCCCGTGCCTAGCAAGAAGGCCCCCAGGTGTTGGGAATCTCCTGGCCATATCTGACGGTCTGTCCTGGCATTAGCGTTAATAACCCTCCCCCTGGGCAGTGCACTGTCCACAGCCCAATGCCCCTGTAACTGGTTCTGCAAGACCAATATCTGGGAAAGAGGTAGTGACTTAATTATAGGTTATCAAGAATGTACATTGAGCTTGCTGACATGGATACAGATCACTATTCCTCAAATATCAGGATTACATTGGAATTAGCCCTTTTTAGCCTTTTCAATCTCAATGTAGGCCCTGAGGATTCATAAAATTAGAGTCTACCAAATAGCACACAATTAAATCTAGGAAACAGATGAGGAAATGCAATACCCTACTCAACACAATGTAGCCTGCAGAATATTACACATAAAGCAGATACTGAAAATATAAGAAACAATGTACAACATAAGTGTGTTTAAGTGTTTAAAGAAATAATGGAAGAGATTGAAAACCATAAAGAAATGAGACCAAGAGAAATGTTTTAAAAGAACACAAAATTTAAAAGGATATAATCACCAAAACTTAAAATTCATCTGATGTCTTTGAACGATAGCTAATGCATAGTTATAGAGAATATCAGCACACTACCAGAGGAATATGAAGGTATTGTTCATAATGCAACTAAAAAAAAAGCTAAACTATGAAAGAGAAATCAGATGAAACCTATGATCAAAGAAATCCTAGCAGCATTTAACTGGAAATCCACATAGAATAAAGAGAGCCACACTAATATTTTAATGCTGCAAATTTTCCAAAATCAATTAAAAAGAAATTTTCAGATATAAGAGGCACAACAAATTTAAAAATCTACTTCCAGTCATAGCATAATAAATTGCAGGTCATGAAAGTAAAGGAGAAGACATTAAACCACCAGAACTTTTCATCATCAGCAAAGAAAGCTGAAGATACTGGATGGCCTCCTTATTATGGTATATCTATGAGGAAACTGAAGCCACAGCCCTACCCTATCATCTAGTCTATCAGATCCCTCCAACACCCTCTCTATTCCTCTATCTCTCAACCTCTCCATCCTTCCCTGTGCCTTCTTGTTTTCCAGCTCAGTCCTTTTGCATAGATACCAGGTAGAGCAATTTCCTATTTATTTAATACCTCCTGCAGATCGTCCTCTGGATTTTGGACTTGGATCTAATGCTTTCACAGTGTTTGGAAGCCAAAATTTCTTTCAATATTTTTTTTAATCCCTAGGTATTTACCTTTACAGTTTTCTTTCCTCTCACTAGCTTCCTGTGTCATAATTTTATGTCTTACATCAACTTAGATACAGATTGTCTCTTCACACTCAATTTCCCTGAAAATATCCACTGTCATAAGAAATAAAAATGGGAATGAACCTTAATACTAAAATATTTTATGGGATAAAAGAATTGGAGAACCTTTTATTAGTACCTAGTCAGAAGTCACTTTCCAAAACAAAGGTAGCCTGGACTATCACCCACAGGCTCTGGGTGAGCCTCTATAAGAAAGGCTGAAGCAAAAGCAGGATCCAAGACTATTTTCCTACTAGAGGCCTGATGTATGAAAATTCATCCAAGAATGGGCTTCCTTCCCCTGGCTGCCATAATTGCCTTTGCTCTGGCTGGAGCTGCCTTTCTGTTCTGGCCCCAAGCTGCCTTTCTGCTTTCCCACACTAACTCAGAGGCCCAAAGTGGGTGGGGTGGTGCAGAAGACTTGTGTCATGGCCATGGCAATTTTGCAAGCATCCCACCCTGCCCCTTGCCACTCGGAGCCTTTGTATGCAAGTTAAATCTTTGATGGGTTAATTTGCATACTCACTCCTGATTGGCTGGTGGGCATCTCAAAAGTATGGTCAATTAGCATGTTGCTCTTTTATTAATGTAGATTGAAAGTATGGAGAGCAAGGAAGTCACACCAAGGCTTAAACCTGGACCTGGAAATGCTATCCCCTGCTGTGTGTGCCCTGCCCCCTACTGGAAGCATAAGGAAATAAACAGAGAGGAATTGTGGGCAAACTAGTACACTAGACAAAGAAAGGCCTGACTAAGGTACTTGGAAGCCATATTCTTTCTCCCTAAGTGAAAAACTTCATGCTTCCCAGAAGTCCAGGTGATAAAGGAATGATGACGAGTTTAACCTATAAACTCACAGATTTCTTGCTATGTGAGATTCTCATCACATTCTTCAATCTCTCCTAACTCAGTTTTCTCATCTGTAAAATTATATATGGGGAGATTTTCTTGAAGATAAATTATATAAATGATAATATATATATATCTAGCCCTGACAAACATTATCAACCTTCACTATTCTACAACATTTTTTGAAGGTCTTCTCAAGTTTGATCCACCAATCTGCCACATTATCATTATCAGTTGCTTACATTTTGCTTTATTTCCTGGACTCTGATGGCCATCAGGGATTTGTGGATGTGTTTCCTACCTAAGTAGGAGTGCAAGTAATCAGTGCCTGCTGTGACCATGTCTCTAAGGTGATACCAGAAAGCAGATTCTGCAAAGGGAGTGGCCACTGAATAGTGCATTACAAGGGCTAACATTTCTGTTGATATCAGGAAAGGGTAGGATCAAAGTAGAAAGTCAAAAAAATTAATGTAAAAGTTATGTAGAACCTTAAAGAATTAAATAAAGAGATGAGAGGAACACCATTACATCTCTCTATCCTAACCATGTCTCTTGTTCTTCACCAAGAGGCAGGCAATCTGGATGTTATTTTGCTCCCCATAAAGATCATGGAGCTGAAGAACTCATCTCAGAGATCTGACTTTGAATACCAGACATTATCAGAGGAGAAGATAGAGTAACTAGCTCAAGATTGATAAGCACCTATATGGTTGAGGATATTTCTTCTTGATTGAATAGGAAAAAAAATTATAAAATAAGTAGGATTCACTGGGTTATATCTATAATTAACAGAAGCAAAAAATGATCACAAAGATATAGTCCTTGTCAATCAAGACAGGCCAGTTATGCTAAAGTAAATGAACATAGAACATTTGAATTTTGCTAATTCTGCAGTTCCATTGAAGACTATTTTGGGCCGAAACTGGTTTGGCTCAGTGGATAGAGCGTAGGCCTGCGGACTGAAAGGTCCCAGGTTCCATTCTGGTCAAGGGCATGTACCTTGCTTGCGGGCACATCCCCAGTAAGGAGTGTGCAAGAGGCAGCTGATCAATGTTTCTCTCTCATCTATGTTTCTAACTCTCTATCCTTCTCCATTCCTCTCTGTAAAAAAAAAAATCAAGTAAAAAATATAAAAAAAAAGATTAAAAAAAAAAGACTGTTTTGGAGAAAGACAGGTGCTGCCTTTTTGAGTCCCTCAGGGACTCTGCCTGAGGAAGATTCCATTAACATTGAGGTGATCTGTGCATGCTTTCATAGCTTTCACCCAGAGATTCCACAGCACTATCACTCATGTTTTGTTGAAAAAAGCACATTACATGATCATGTCTAAATTAAAAAGGGACAGAAAAGTACAATCCTATGAAGTGCCTAGGGGGGAAAAAAAGAGGAAAAACAAGATATCATGACTGCCATAATATGCCATAAAATTAAAACAATATTAATTAATTAATTAGTTAATTAATTAAACAAACAAATACTCTACAAAGGAAAAAAATCATGCTACTTGGAAGTGAAAAAAAAAAGTTATATAAGATATTATGAGATATAAAAGCACATTTCAAGAATTGCCTATGCAGCCATAGCAATACTCACATATGAAAGCAAGCATAGTTATAAAACATATTCTTTCCCCAAACTTACTTAAGAGAATACCTCCAGATATAAAAGGCTGAATTTCAGAAAGAAATTTTTAAACAGGGATGTTGTTGCTGAAATTGGATGCTGACAAATGCATTTAGGAAGAGACCAGTAAATAAGAACATGGAAAGCAATAACTGCATTATGATCTAAATGTTAAAACAAAAATACCACAAAAAATACAAGCTATCACCCTAGCTTATTTGGTTCAATAGTGTGTTGGCCTGCAGACTGAAGGGTTCAATTCTGGTCAAAGGAACATGCACAGGTGGAGCTCGATCCCCAAGTGTGGGGCATGCAGGAGGCAGCCAATCAATGATTCTCTCTCATCATTGATGTTTCTATTTTTTCCCCCTCTCTCTTCCTCTCTGAAATCAATTAAAATAATAATAATGAAGAAAAAATACAACATGGCTTAATAGGAGGGTGGGGGTTGGAAAAGATAGAACCATAAAATATAGCACTCTCTTTTCTATAGAACTAATCCAGCTATTGTGGCTACCCAAGTTATATAAAGGATTAGTAATAGCTCAAGAAGTCAACTCCATAAAAATACTAGAGGAATCCACAGGCAGCACAATCTCAGTCATATGCCGAAAGAACTTCTCACTGATACTGCTCCAAGGCGATGGAAGCTAAAGAAAAAGTAAACAAATGGACATCAAAATAAAAAGCTTTTGCATAGCAAAAGAAACCATCAACAAAACAACAAAAAAGGGCACTGTATGGGAGAACATATTTGCAAATGTTATCACTGATAAAGGTTTAATCTCCAACTTCTATAGCCAACTCATACAACTTAATAAAAGGAAGATAAACGATCCAATAAAAAAAATGGGCAACAGACCTAAATAGAACCTTTTCGAAAGACCACAGAAGGAAAGCCAAGAGACACATGAAAACATGTTCAAAGTCAATACTTATCCGATAGATGCAAATCAAAATGACAATGCAATACCATCTCATACCTGTCAGAATGGCAATCATCAACAAATCAACAAACGACAAGTGTTGGCGAGGATGCGAAGGAAAAGGAACCGCTGTGCACTGTTGGTGGGAATGCAGACTGGTGCAGCCACTATGGAGAACAGAATGGAGTTTCCTCAAAAAACTAAAAATGGATCTCCCATTTAACACAGTAATCGCACTCTTAGGAATTTATCCTAAGAAATTACAAACACCAATCAGAAAGGATTTATGCACCCCTATGTTCATAGCAGCACAATTTACTATAGCTACAATTTGGAAACAGCCTAGGTGCCCGTCAGCAGATGAGTAGATCAGAAAACTGTGGTACATCTACACAATGGAATTCTATGCTGCCATTAAAAAGAAGGAATTCTTACCATTTGCAGCAACCTGGATGGAACTGGAGAGCCTTATGCTTAGTGAAATAAGCCAGTCAATGAAGGAGAAACACCACATGATCTCACTCATTGGTGGATAATAAAGAACATTATAAACTGATGAACAAAAGGATAGATACAGAAGCAGTAAAGCATCAAACAAACTGTCAAATTACAGCAGGAAGTTTAAGAAGAGGTGGGGTAGATAAGAGATCAACCAAAGGACTTGTAGGCATGCATATAAGCATAACCAATGAACATAGACACTGAGGGGTTGGGGTATGCCTAGGAGACAGGGGGGGTGGGCGCAATGGGGAGATATGTATACATGTAACACAATAAAAATAAAAATAAAAAGACAACAATTTGTGTATAAAAAAAAAGAAGTCAACTCCACAGATAGGATGTATAATTAATGCTATAAATTGATTTAATTTCTAAATTTGAAAAATCATGTCTAATTCTAAGACAAAAAGTGGGATAAAACTGTGTCAGTGCCTTATAAAAAGCATCCCTAGTGTTCAGGTCAATTCTTGGTAATGTCACGGCATTTAATATGCATACTTCTTAAATGTAGAGATGCATAAAAGGCAAGTTACAAAAAGTTGAAAAGCAGGACATAGACCAAGTGTATGATAGCCAAAATATTGATTGATATATCTCAATTTTTCTATATACAAAATAAATTGATATATCTCAATTTTTCTATATAAAAATTCAAAGGTTAGAACAAAACAGTAGACAAAACTATCTGCCTGATGTTAATATTACCACCATTGTTTGTCTCCTTCCCATATTTAAATGTAAGGGACATACCATAAAGTGAAATAAGAAGGCAGATTTACATAAAAACAAAAGTGACAGGCAGACATGACAATACTGAATCTATTCATATTGAAGAAATAGCAAGCCATTCTAATACATAAAGCAAAAATTCTGTTACAAACACTGAAAAGAATGGAAAAACCCCAATTGTGGTAATGTTTTCATTCACTGTCATATGGCAGTTAAAATTGAAAAAAAAAAGACAATAAATCAGAAATATATAAATTATGAGATCTAATTCCCTCTTTCCTCTTTCATTTCATTATTTTTCTTTAGATCAGCTGAATTTAATGTAGTTGACTATTTGTGCTAGAGCAAAGCTGTCTTATGCTCAACGACTCAAGACTTAACTAATCAAGTGTCAGCATCCTATTCATATGTGGCAGAAATCTCAAAATGCAAAATATATGTTCTTGGATATGCCCATTGAAATGATTTTAACATTATTTAATCAACATTCGACTCCTCTTCCAATTCAAGTGTTAATTAACCAAGTGTCATATTCATGATTCATTTTGATTTTTACAATGTATTTATTACATTCTTTGATTATGATCTTGAACTGAATTGATTTTTTAGAGAGAAAAAAAGATTCTGTGTTCTATTCTTTCAAGAAGATAAGTGTATTTTCAGAATAAGTAGTTAGGGAGCCAAAAGCATTAAGGCGCTTGATGTCTCATTGTCTTAAATAGCTTTGTTGTTTTGTGATTAAAGAGTCAGATACTGCAATGGATCTCAGTAAATTTGCTCTAGCTTAAATATGTTAGATTCAAATTCCTCATGTGTGAAAAAAGGAACTAATGTACTATAAATAAATGAATATAAAGTAGGTTGTTGGAATTCATAATGAGAAATGAAATTAAGGACGTATTCTGCTTCTTAGCAGTGAAATGAGTTCTAGTCAGTTGGATTATTTTTCAGTAAAAGTTTTATGAAAGTCTAAATTAGAAACACAAACTAAATAAAATTAGAAATCATGTGCAAAATACAAATGCAAAATTATTTTGCAAAACTAAACTAATGTTTGATTGAAAACATGAGCATGGAGGTTTGGGATTAATTCCTTTAAGTGTCATGAAATGAATGCTAATACATGCTTTTATTTCAGTGAAAATTTGTTTTTATGATGATTAGAAATGTTTATATCTAAACCATATGTCCAAACTATTATAAGGTCAAATTACTCCTTTTTCATATGAAGACAATCACCTGGAGAGGTTACTTCCCCCGGTGCACCCAGTCAGCACAAAGATTAAAGCCAAACTTAAGCATCTGACCCCTTTCTTTCCAGAGATCCACAAGCCACTGTCTCCTTTATGACCTAACTCATGAATCATATTTGGGTTAATATATTTTAAAACTATCTTTGGAAATATCCAAACTGTATTTTATCAGAAAATGCTCTGAAGATTATTCACAAAGAAATGGAGACCAGGGTGTTAGCATTGAACTTGCAAAGGCTGAAGAAAGGGCGGCTGGAGAGGAATAAAGAGTCAACCTCTAGCACAGTGGTTCTCAACCTTCCTAAGACAGCGACCCTTGCATACAGTTCCTCATGTGGTGGTGACCCTCAACCATGAAATGGTGCTACTGTTATGCATCGTGATGTAAATATTTGCATTTTCCGATGGTCTTAGGCGACCCCTGTGAAAGGGTTATTCGACCCCCAAAGGGGTTGCAACCCACAGGTTGAGAACCGCTGCTCTAGCAGAAGACAATGAGGGAAAAAGAACTTTGTGAGCAACTAAAAAGAGAGAACTTTATAATACCCAGATCAGAACCCAACAGATTTCAAAGTCAGGAATTCATAAAGGAAAATGCATGCGATATTTCAGATGCAAAGGTGAAATATTTAGGGCAGAAGACGCTGCTGCCTGCCAAACTGTAAAGTAAATATCTGTATTGCACAAAAGTGCTTTGCAGATTAAAGAAGCTACAGGGTGTTGCTGATGGTTGTGGAATGTGGCCATGCCCTAGAAAGATATGTGATTTCAAGTATCAGTAAGCAGTTAGATGTGACTTGATTATGTGATGATATCTGCATAAAGGCAGGATTATTTTATGATTAGGATCATTGAAATGAATAACAAATTTGTCCTCATTGTTAAGAGTGTGAATTTGAGGTGAGGGCTGAATAGGTGTGTGTGAGATTCCTGTAAAGCACTCAAAGACACGGTTCTCCTTTACTGTCTAGTGACTTAACTGAAGGATGATGAAGGTGACAGGAGGACAGGAAGGACTCCTATTGACTGACCAAGCCTCCTTAAGAAATATGTCACTTAAGGTTCTGAAATTTTGATGTGGCTTTTACACGTTCTTGTTGGTTTGTGGAAAAGACTGTTTCTGCTCTCAATAATGTCAGAAAGAAAGATACAAAATAAAAAGATACCCATATATAAAGATTCACAAAGACACATACATTAAACACAGAGAAAAGGCTACACAGAGCTATGTGGAAACCTAATGAATAAACACATACATTGATGAAGAGAAAGAGAAATACATACATAATTACAGACATAAATACACAGACATACAATGGTAAAAAGATACACAGAGACATAGAATAGAAACACAGAAGGACAAAGAGAAACAGAAAGGAAGATTGAGAGACACATCAGTCAGGTATTCAAAAAAAATCAAATGTGAGAAAGATGTGCACTGAGAGAAAGAGAGACCTACAAGCCATATATATGGGAAATTGCCCAGATTTTAACTTGCAATAAAAACTAACTGAAATACATCTAAAATTGAGAAATAACTTTAAGATACATGAATGTTATTCTGGGTAAGGAATGTGTTGTTATAGTGTAAATTATGTTATAATTTCATATACTCATAGAATGTCTCAAATGCATTTTTTTAAAAATCTTTTCACTAAAACACAGAAAGTTTCTTTTTTAAAAAATATATACCTTATTAATTTTAGAGAATAAGGGAGAAAGAGAAACATCAATGATGAGAGATAATCATTGATTGGCTGCCTCCTGCACACCCCCTACTGGGGATTGAGCCCACAACCTGGGCATGTGCCCTTGACTGGAATTGAACCTGGGATCCCTCAGTCTAACCCACTGAGCCAAACCAACTAGGGCAAAAAATTTTCAAAATATCAGTGGGAAAAAGGAAGATGGCTCTAACAATAGAGCAAATGTCAAAAAAAATACTTTGAAATATATAATATATATTTATTATTTTATATGTATTTGTCTATGTATATATAATAATGCACCCTGTTTTTATGTATGTATAAAATATAAATATAATGCTTACCAAGTAACTTACCTATTAAAAAGCCTGGGAATTAAAACTTACCTCTCACCAATTTGGACATAGACTTGAAAACAGATTTTATAAAACAGAACAATTTTAAATCATCCATGTAAGATTCAAATGAGCCAAATAGGGTTACAAACAAGACATATTCATCTCAGGACTGTTACTGTGGACTGGCCGGTTCTATCTCTATCCCAACTTCGTTTTAGGGTCCCTTCTACCCACAGCCTCCAGAGTAAAGCAGTGGTTTCCTGACTCCTTCATAGCTAGGGTTTGGGTGAGATGGCTCTCACCAATCAAGTAAAGGCACAGAAACTTTGAAGTGGGAGAGAATTAGAGATCCTCTCTGGCCTCTTTTTCCATTTTGGCTATTGGTGAATGGTGCTGTGGACAGGAGGCTTTCTTGCTCAGCTGTCCATTGCTCAGCATCCCATTTCCCAAGTGATGTGGTGGAGGTGGCAGCAGCAGCAGAGGCAGGGGTTGATGCCTGAGCCAGCTCCCTACACAATGATATCACTCAGTGTATTTGTAAACTCAAACATTCTGAGCTGATTTCAGAGATAGTAGCTCCTATGATGGGTCAGTTCTTCAATGATCAGGGAATTATTCCTGGAAATCCAGGCTAGAGTTCGTTTCTCTAGAAATTCTGTCAATTTTCTAACAAACTAGAGGCCCAGTGCATGGAACTTGTGCACTGGGGAGGTAGGGATCCCTCAGCCCAGCCTGTGCCCTTGTGCAGTCCGGGACCTCTTGGGGATGCACGGGGGTATCCCCCGAGGATTGGGCCTAAACTGGCAGTCAGACATCCCTCTCACAGCTAAGGCTCTCACAGTCATGGACCCTTTTCTCCTTTCCACCTGCCTATAGTGGAGGTAGGAAAGGCTCCCACCACCACTAATGTGCTCACCAGCCATGAGCCAACTTCTGGCTGAATAGGGCTCCCCCTGTGGGAGCACATTGACCATGGGGCAATTCCTGCATTGAATGTTCCACCCAATCATTCCATTGTTCACTCAATTTGAATATTAGCGTTTTATTATATAGGATGCTGTCTTACTTTCTATTTTCCACATACAATATTGACATAACATACCTATTACAAGAAGAAAATTTTATAGCAATGTAGAAACCATGATAAAATAAGAATGCATAAAATCAGAAAATATTACATGAAGTAACATAAGGTAAAATATAGGAGCAATAGTAGTAAATAAAATTAGTTACTTTCTTCTTTTTAAAAGAAACACACTCCTATGATGTGTCAAATTAATTTATGAATGTCGATGTGAAATAGGAATGTCATTTATACAATAATAAGCAAAAGTATCCTTGATAAATTAAAAACAATAAAAAGAAAGCTTTTTGCTTGCTTTCCAGAGTGGTTGTAGTATGGCTATCAGAGAAAATACAATTCCAGTAAAAAACCATTAAACAAAGAAAAACAATATTTTATAATGAAATTATGATTCATGAACATTTATGTTTGAAAACACACTGATTTTTAAAAATGAGGGTCATGTTTTGTAAAAGTTCTATTTCTTAAAATGCTATGATACTACCATGCTAAATGATTCAAAAGTTGCCAGAAGATGAAGAGTTTCAATATTGACTAATAATCTATAAAGTCAGTCTTCTCTCTAATGTCATTTCCTGCTCAATAAAAGTATCCCTAATCATTGACTTAACTTTGTTAATTCAAAATGGTATTCAAATATAATGCAAAGTGAAATCACTAAACCTTAAAAAAAGAAGCACTTCATAAAGTGGATTATAATAATGATGATATTTATTTTAAACTATATTATATTTTGATATCTTGTAAATGCTCTATGGGGAATTTGCACTGCTTTTATAATTGGTTAACAATAGTTAAAAAAATAATATTGGGAAACAAGATAATATTTAACTGCTTATTTTACTCTTAGTATTTTTACACCTTTTCCAAATGTTTACCTAGCATTTTTATTACTTTCATATCAGAGAATTTATATTTTAAAGATCATTCATGAAGGTTTGGCCCATCAGACATTATTATATGCATCAGAGTGACTGAGTACTATTTTTAGCATTCTTTGCATAATTTAAACAATGCAGGTTACATTATTCTGTTATACTCTTATTATCTTCGCTGCTTCATTTATTTCAGTTAATCTCATATGGCTATAGGATATCATTTCTGTGCCTTCCTCCTCAGAGAAAGAAGGATAAAGTAGGTGAGTGGGCTTTACAAAAATGGTAAATAATGTAATTCTGCACCTCCATTTCTCCTTTGCCCTTTTAGTTATCTTTCTCTCAGGTTATAAAATGAAAAACTGGAACCTACCTTTCATAAAATTAACTTCTATTGACCATCCAAAAAGTTCAGACTGAAAGTTTAGTATTTAGCCCCTCTCTACATTCTCATCACACAGTTATTTTTTGTAACACTGAATTATATTCTCTTAAGATCCAGCTACCACATCCCAGTGTCCTGAAGTCATTAAAGCCTCTTGAAAATTCAAGAGTCTCCTCTGGCATGTTGTAAGTATCACTCACATGATATGTATACACAGTCCCCCAATCAAACACTCCTACTCTGACTACCACTGCAGAGTACACAGCACAATGCAGTACTTTAGATTGCAGTTCATCTCACACTGTCTTGGCATTTTAAATGTTTCATTATTGATAGTAGTAAATGAGTTGTATTTAAGGATAATTAATATTTATGTGTAGAATGGGGAGAACAAGAAGAGGTTAATCCTTGGAGAATTTTCAGTGAAGAATGTTAGCAAGTTTAGAGCTGAAATGTGTTGAGCCAAAAAGTTATCAGGTGTTTACTTTCCATCTGTTTTTTTAAACATTCCACACCTGTTTTTCATTTAAATCAAAGCAATAATTATCAAGTAAAATATTTCAAGATGTCTATTTTCTTCATTTTATTTTAGAAATCAGGGAGCTAAATAGGAATTAACTAATCCCCAAACCCAAATTCTCAGATGCCATTCAAACCATAATCAAAATACACATGGATTTCATTAAATGTGGTAACTGTAGAAGTTTTCATCTGGCAGATCACATCTTTCACCTCAGTTGGTACTTCTGCCATGCAGCAGGAGCCAAGAGCACCAGATTCTATTAAATAATCCAGTCATACTGGAGATCAGAGGTGTATAGCATTACAGAAATCTCAGGGTACAGAGTGCTTTGATATTGTATTGGTATGACTGATTTTGTCATTATCAGTTCATATTTCTCTGGGAATTTTGGAAATGCCTAATCAAGGTTGGAAACAACTTAGCTAAAACAGAATCCTCCAAAACAGCATTTCACTAGAGTTCCAGTAGGTGCCTGCAACCCAGCTAACTCAAATCACCCTTCTCTGTGGGCCACATTGGAGACTGAAAAATATAGGTGCCTCTGAATCCTTGTCTTTATTTTGCTTGGTCCACATTCTTCATGCTCCTCCCACCTCTAGCTGTCCCTTACTTTTCATGTAATTGATATAAGTAAACTTCACTCCTGTGGTCCATCAACTGACCCTCTTTTTTCTTTGACTTTTATGGCAATAATACATGTACTCACTACACTGATGTTGGCTTGGCCATGTGACTTGCTTTGGCCAATGGGATATGAGCAATCAGTCATAATGCAGCATTCTTTATTGCTGGGCTTGTGTTCTCTTGCACCTCTGATATTGCTGTGAGAACATTACGGGGTTAGCTTAGAGGTCTCAGGGAGGGTGACAGACATATAATACAGATATCCTAGATTCCTTGGTTGAACCAAGCCCAGCCCAGATCAGCCAACCCCATCTACCACAGATAGATAAGTTAAATAAATGCTTACTACTATATACATTGAGATTTTGAAGTTCTTTGTTATGCTTACTACTATATACACTGAGATTTTGAAGTTCTTTGATACATCTTCCGTGGACTCTTTATCATTTGGCCTTAAGTAATACTTTCTTCTCCCCTCAAGGGGCTGACCGTTTTTCTTTGGCTTATTGCTGCAGGGCAAGAAGGTGCAGGTAGAGTTCCTGAAGTCCTATGGCAATTCCAGATAACTGATTTTTTTTTTCATCTCCTTTCAAAACGCTTCTTTCTGCAAGTCTTATGACTTGTGTTATGTGCCTTGTCTCGCACACAACTTACTGCTGCTATTAACAGACTAGCTTATTTTCCACTACTCATCACAGCATTTGGTATGCGTTTCAGTATTTCTTTCTATCTCAATTCCCTACTATTGTCCTGGGGGATTTTGCTATCAAAATGGGTGATCCAGCTGATTCCTGACTTACAATATTTTAAACTCATCTTTAGTGCCTAAGACAAAGCAGACACACAATGAATGTGTCTTTTTCTTCTCACAATGACCTTTCTTTTTACTTTGCTTCGGCTATCCAATCCTTGATACTTAACCCTGTCATCTAGATTCACAAGATGAACTTCTCTGCTTCCAGACCCCTCATTTCTTTACTACCAATGACACCTGCTCTTCAATGTCATCAAGAGCTCCTTACTCCACACATTCTTCATCCACTACTGTCAACC
This sequence comes from Lasiurus borealis, assembly GCA_004026805.1. NCBI lineage: Eukaryota > Metazoa > Chordata > Mammalia > Chiroptera > Vespertilionidae > Lasiurus > Lasiurus borealis. The sequence goes on along the minus strand of PVJN01026884.1, from coordinate 1,036 downwards.
TGCTGTGTCATTTTCTTCCTTATGCATCCCAGAACAAAAGTTTAACCACTATAATGATCTCTCAATGAGATCCCCTTTGGCCTTTTTCCTTTCCATCATGACCAGTGACCTCTCAGTTTCCCATCTCTATATCTTGATTCATACACCCTCACCATCTTCCTTCAAAAAAAAGTGTTGCTGGAAATCACAGTCTCCCAAAAAGTAAAGTTTCTTATCTCTTCTGAACCTTTCAAAAATTCTATTGGTTATACTCACTCCATTTCTTCAACTCATTACTCTCACCAGCATTTCTGAATGTTTCTCACACCCTTCAGTCTCGTTCCCACCCCTACTCTCTTCCATTTCAGAGATAACTTTGCTACCCCTTCACAGAAAAATATAGGACATCTTTCAGGAACTTCCTCATCTTCCTGTCCATCCCTTAATCACCAACTTCCCTTCCCACTAGACTCTAAGAGTCTTTGAGCATAAATAGTGATTTATATAGTAGTTGTGTCTATGGAACCAAATGCAATGACTCCACACCTGGACTTTCAATACATACTTGCTGAATTCCTGTAAACTCAACAACATGTCTGTCCATCTTCATATGTTTTAGTCTATCCAAGAATAGTTGTTCTGCCTGTCATTTGGGTCTTATCCTCTTACATCTTCTCTAAGATTTGCTCCACTACCTAAATCTTGCTTACTCTCCCCGTCCCACCATGAAAATAATATTTTTTTTACTTCAAAAATATAGCTCCTTCTTAACTCTTTATCTCTTTGTAGTCATCATCCTGACCTTCCTACCTCCCTTCATTGACAACAACATTAAAGAGGAATAACTTAAGTATTATTCACTTCTCAACATTTTAAATCCAGTCTTATCCCACAAGAAATCCTAAACTCATCAAAGGTTGTTTACTGGCTAACTATAAAGATTTCAGGAGAGGAGCCAAGATGGCGGCATAGATAAACACCTACACTGCTGCCTCGCACAACAATTTCAAAACTACAACTAAAAGACAGAACAGACATCATCCAGAACCACAGGAAA
>PVJN01026883.1:0-28619 GCA_004026805.1 Lasiurus borealis | reverse complement strand
GATTTGCTTTCCTTGTTTTTTGAAGCAGTCTGTGTCGTTCAGAAGGCATCCTTCATATTGGCATGGTCTTATCACATGTTCTTAGCAAAAGTATGAAAGCTTTTCCACATTTCAAGTTAAGCAGGAATTCTCCAAATGATTAGAATTAGAAAGTCTTCTGGGCAACATGCTATATTTTAATGTCTTGGTAATAATTAAATAGAGAACTGGATCATATTCTTTAGGCTGTGAAGGGTTGCTGACTATTCCATGGAACCCATCTGAGGTATGGCAATGAGCAAACTTTTGGCTTCATTGGCACTTTCTTTCAGGGTCTTTAAAACCTGGTCCATTGAAACAACTTTCTCGTGCTCCTTCTAGCCATCCTAATCTGTTGCCATGGCCATAAACACTTGCATAGCAAAGTCCAGCCTTTTTAGTGAGAACCACCTCTGGAAATGTGGTCATGTTGATAATACCCACCCCTCTCTCCCCGCCTCTCATCCTCTCATATCCCCACCCCCCGGTATAAAACACAAAGCTTTCAGTCTGTGAATTAAAAGTCCTTCAATTGTGAGCACTGTCCCTTTTGAGTGGTACCAGAATCCTAGCTTCTTAGCAGTCTCGATGAGGATTCTCTGGTTTGGGGGTAGAATGGCTCAGCCACTGGGATATGGCACACTCTTCTGGCACAGGAGTGACTCCCATCATGGAAGGTCTGAGGCCTATGGTGGTCCTCTTGATGAACTGGTCAATAATGACAACATCACCCAGCTAAATCTCTTCCCTCAAGGAATCGCAAGCTGTGGTCTCTATGACAGGAGTACAACCCTCCTTCAGAGCCCAGATGCTCCCCTGATAGTTGACTTTTGAAGGCATGATGGTATGCTGCCTCCCATGCCTTGCAAGGAGGAGGCAATCAGCATTCTCTGTCTTCCCCAAAATTATGGCATCAGAAGGCTTGCCAAATAAAGTATCCACATATTTCTTGGTCCTTCTAAGATTTTTGTATCATCCAGGCCTATTCCACCAATGATTGCAATCTTCATAGCTGTAGCTGTGGCACCTGAGGTCATATCTGCGCCGGGAGGAGGTGCTGGGTAGGCACCGGGGCAGAGAAGCAGAGCCCATGGTACTGTATTTTTCCATGTGTAATATGCTAATTTTTTTCTAAAATCGTTAGACTGAAAATCCAAGGTGCATCTTATACATGGAATTCAGCCGAGGGGGAAGCGCTGTGAGTGCGTAGCTATCCATATGTTATCAAGCAGGTGTCCTCCAATCACAAACATTATTGTTACCTCTGTTAATCCGTAATTGGAAGGGTAGGTGAAAGTGTGTAGATGCAACAGGAACTTGAGTGTTCTGAGCCCATAAAGATGTCAAAAATAAAAAGGCAAATACTGGTAAGTGTTGTCTTATTCTGCAAAATTCAAACAATGTAATCAGCTATGCAAAAGAGCATAGAAATAGAGCTGCAGAGAGGCAGTTTGGACCTCCTCCCACTGAGGGTATGATCAGACATGGAGAAAACAGGAAGAACAACTCCTTAAGATGCCCCCCCCCAAAAAAAAAGGCCTTAAGAGGAAAACCAGCAAAATGTTTAAAATATTGATTTCTTAATTTTGGATTAGAAAAGTGGGGGGCATCTTATACATGGGGGTGCCTCATACATGGAAAAATATGGTAATATTTTAAACAATTTTGTACAGTAATCTACCAAAAGACATAATTCTTATATGTCAAACATAGAAGTTTACATACAGCAAAATCTCCCAGAAATAGGGTATTGTTAAAGCCACCATCATTTTGTCAATACTATCTAATAAAAAAGTAATATGCAAATTGACCATACATACCTCTGTTACACCACCAACCACGCTCACCAGCCACACCCACCAGCCAATCACGAGCAAGTATACAAATTAACCCCAACCAAGATGGCTGTGGCTACAAAGAGAGCAGGAGGGAGGCTTGGATTTCCCTTGTGATGGAGGAAGCCAAGCTTTCCGCATACTCTGGCTGGCCCAGGCCTCCACTTAATGCTACAAGTTCCAATTAAAGAAGATAAATAAATTCCAACAAAAATGGTGGCAGCCATGAAGCTGGAGAGAGCAGGAGGCTAGGGTGGCCCCCAGTAATGGAGGAAGCCAAGATTTCCGCAGCCCTGGCCTGTCTTGGCCTTCGCTTAAGGCTACAAAGTTTCAATTATAGAAGATAGATAAATCCCAGATACCAGGGTCTCTGCTTGGGTCGTTGGAGGGTGAGGCCAGCCTGCAGACCACCACAGTCTCCTCGCCCAGGCCACCCCATATCCCAAGGAAACCCCCACCCTGATCTGGGACACCCTTCAGGGCAAGCCAGCTGGCCTACACCCATACACCAGGCCTCTATCCTATCTAATAAAAGAATAATGTGCAGATCGATCATCATCCCAACACACAAAATGGTTCCCCCATGTGGTCAAAGATCCTGCCCCCATATGGACACAAGATGGCCACCACAAGATGATCTGCAAGGGAGGGCAGTTGTGGGTGATCAGGCCAGCAGGGGAGGGAGGCTGGGAAGGACCAGGCCTGCAAGGAAGGCAGTTGGGGGTAATCAAGCCTATAGGGGAGGATAGTTAGGGGTGACCAGGCCAGCAGAGGAGGGAAGTTGGGGGTGATTGGGCTTGCAGGGAAGGACAGTTGGGGGGGGGGGACCCAGGGCCTGCAGGGAAGAGCAGTTGGGGGAGACCAGACCTGCAGGAGGGCAGTTAGGGGCAATCAGGCTGGAAGGGGAGCAGTTCGGCATCAATCAGGCTGGCAGGGGAGTGGTTAGGGGGTGTTCAGGCTGGCAGGCAGAAGCAGTTAGGGCAATCAGGAAGGCAGGCAGGCAAACAGTTGGGAGCCAGTTGTCCTGGATTGTGAGAGGGATGTCCGACTACCCATTTAGGCCCAATCCTACTGGTCCCATATTGGAGAGGGTGCAGGCTGGGCTGAGGGACACCACCCCCCTGCCTCCCATGCACAAATTTTGTGCAACGGGCCTCTAGTCTTTAATAAATTTCTTTCTGAATTTGCACATCAAGACCAAAAATAACAATGTATTCAGAGGATTTTAATAATGCAATAAAAATACCATGTTTTATATCCATATTTATAGAATTTAGTAACCTTCAAAGAAAACCTTCATAAACTTGTGTATTATGTAAGATTACCTAGGATGAGAATTGACTACAAGTGACAGAAATCCAAAATAATGGTGACTTAAAGATAGAAGCTCATTTCTCTAGCACATCAATATGGTTGTCAAGTCTAATTTGGAGTTTCCATTGTGCTCAGAGACTCAATCTCTGTCTTGCCTGCTCCTTTGTTATTTCCAGTAAAGGGCTTCTTCTAGTGGTAGAAGAATGTGTTTCTGCTTCCATGTAGCATGTCTATTTTCAAATAGCAGGGAGGAAGAACTAGGAGGAAAAGAGTCTCTCTCCAACTTTCATATAACTTTTAGGGAGTATCACAGATTACATTCCTTTGGCTCAGAACCTAGTCATGGTCTCTCTACCTGCAATTTGAGGTTGGGATATTTTTACATATTCTTCACATGGGGCCAGATAAAATTTGTCATGTCAACTGCTGCTGCTGAAGAAGAAAATAATACATATTAAGGGAAAACAATCACTGAGACACTTTGCACATCTGAAAATGTCTTAGTCTGTATTTGCCCTATTGAATAATTTGGCTAGTGTTTATAGAACTCTGAGCAATTTGTTTTCAAATTTGCAAATCATTGGTTTATCCTATCTAATAAAAGAGTAATATGCAAATGGACTGTACCTCTGCTACACTCACAAGTCATGCCCACAACACCCATCAGCCAATTAGAGGGAGTATGAAAATTAACACAACCAAGAAGGCTACAGCCAAAGAGAGCAGGAAGGTGGCTTGAGTTGCCTCTAATGATGGAGGAAGCCAAGCTTTCTGCACACCCTGGTGGGCTAGGCCTCCACTTAAGGCAACAAAGTTTCAATGGCTGCTGCCATGGAAGGAGCAGGTGGCTTGGTTCTGCTCCAGACTACAACGTTTCAATTGTAGAAGATAAATAAATTCCATATACCAGGGCTTCTGCTTGGGTCACCGGGGGTCGTGGCCGGCCTGCAAACTACCCCATGCCCAGGCCACTCCATGCCCCAAGGGAACACCCACCCTGATCCAGGACATGCTTCAGGGCAAACCACCGGCCCCATCCCATGCACCAGGCCTCTATCCTATCTAATAAAAGAGTAATATGCACATTGACCATCACTCCAACACACAAGATGACTGTTCCCATCTGGTCAAAAGATCCTGCCCCCACGTGGACACAAGATGGTCACCACAAGATGACCAGCAGGGGGAGGGCAGTTAGGGTTGACCAGGCCCACAGGGGAGGGAAGTTAGGGGTAAACAGGCTGGCAGGGGAGTGGTTAGGGGGTGATCAGGCTGGCAGGCTGAAGTACTTAGGGGCAATCAGGAAGACAGGCAGATGAGCAGTTGGGAGCCAGCAGTCCTGGATTGTGAGAGGGATGTCCAACTGCCCGTTTACACCTGATCCTGAATCGAGCTTAAACAGGCAGTTGGACATCCTTCAAGTGGTCCCAGGTTGGAGAGGGAGCAGGCTGGGCTGAAGGACCCCCCTCACCCATGCACGAATTTTGTGCACCGGGCCTCTAGTTATTCTTTAATTTCCTATATAGTTTGCATTAGGTTTCTCCAGGGGTGTGTGTGTGGATATATTTATATCTATAAAAAATAAGGAATTGGTTTATGCAATTATGGAGGCTGAATAGTCCCATGATCAGTTGGTCACAAGCTGGAGACCTAGGAAACTGGTGCTGTAAGTCACTCCAATTCCAAAGGCCTGAGAACCAGTGTAAATGATGGTATAAATCCCAATCTAAAATGAAATCAGTATATCAAAGCAATACATGCATTCCCATGTTCTTTGCTTCATTATTCAAATAGCTAAGACATGGAAACAGCCTAAGTGTCTGTGGATGGATGAATGGATAAAGGAGCTGCCATTATATCCTATCTAACAAAAGAGCAATATGCAAATTGACCATACCCCCACCACACCCACAAGCCACACCACCAACCATGCCCACCAGCCAATCAGAGCGAGTATGCAAATTAACCCAACTAACATGGCTTATGGCCACAGAGAGAGCAGGAGGGAGGCTTGGGTTGCCCCTAATGATGGAGGAAGCGAAGCTTTCTGCACACCCTGGCCTGCCAGGCCTCTGCTTAAGACAACAAAGTTTCAATGGCTGTGGGAGCAGAAGGCTTGGCTTCGTTCCAAAACTTCTACAAAGTTTCAATTGTAGAAGATAAATAAATCCCAGATACCAGGGCCTTTACTTGGGTAACTGGGGGGTGTGGCCAGCCTGCAAACCACCACAGGCCCCTTGCCCAGGCCACCTCACGCTCTAAGGGAATACCCACCCTGATCCAGGACACCCTTCAGGGCAAACCACCTGGCCCCCACCCATGTGCCAGGCCTCTATCCTATCTAATAAAAGAGTAATATGCAGATTGACCATCACTCCAACACACAAGATGACTGCCTCCAGGTAGACACAAGATGGCCAGCAGGAGAGGGCAGTTGGCAGGGACCAGGCCTGCAAGGGAGGGCAGTTCTGAGCCATCAGGCCATCAGGGGAGGGCAGTTGGGAGGAACCAGGCCCGCAAGGGAGGGCCGTTGGGGGGACCTAGGCCTGCAGGAAAGGGCAGTTAGGGATGACCAGGTCTGCAGGGGAGGGCAGTTAGGGGTGACCAGGCCTGCAGGGGAGGGTAGTTAGGGGCAAATAGGCTAGCAGGGGAGCAGTTAGGCATTAATCAGGCTGGCAGGGGAGTGGTTAGGGGGTGATCAGGCTGGCTGGCAGAAGTGGTTAGGGGCAATCAGGAAGGCAGGCAGGTGAGCAGTTGGGAGCCAGCAGTCCTGGATTATGAGAGGAATGTCCAACTGTTGGACAGTAGGACATCTCCAGTTTTGTGCACTGGGCCTCCAGTATAATCTATAATAATAAAACAATAATTTGCTAGTTAGACCAGAAGACCTTCCTGAACGAAGCCAAAACCTGGGTCCCAGGTGCCTGAGGGAAGCCAGTGCCAGCAGCTGGGGGAAGGAAGGCCTACTCTTGCACTAATTTCATGCATTGGGCCTCTAGTATATATATATATTAGAATATTATTGAGTCTTGTAAAAAGAAAGAAATCCTGCCATTTGTGAAAACATGGAACAATCACTGAAAGACAAATACTGCATGATCTTATTTATATGTGGAATCTAAAAAGTTTAACTTACAAAAGCATAGAATAGAATGTTGGTTATCGAAGGCTGGAGGAAATGGGGAAATGTTGGTTAGAGAGCACAAAATTCTAGTTATCAGTAGAGTAAATTCATCCTGGACGGGTTGGTTAGAGCATTGTCCCAATACATTATGGTTGCAGATTTCATACCCAGTCAGGGCACATACAAGAACCAGCCAATAAATGCCTAAATAAGTGGAACAACAAGTCAGTGTTTCTCAAGTCAAAAATAAAAATTAAAAAAAATAAATTCTGCAGGTCTAATGTACAGCAGGATGACTATAGTTAGAAATACTGTATACTTGAAATTTGCTAAGAGAATAGATTTGAAGTGTTCTTACTACACACACGAAATGGTAACTGTGAGCTAATGGATATGTTCGCTTGTTGTGGTAACCATTTCACAATGTATATGTGTGTCAAAACATCAGGTTGTACACATGAAATATATACAATCATACCTCATTAAAGCTGGGGGCAAAAAAATCCCAGTCCGTGTGCAGAAGGTAAGGTGAGATGTTCCAGCTCAAGCAGTAAGGCAGGGATAAAAAGGCAAATTCCTCCTTCCTCCACCTTTTATTAAATTCAGGATTTCAGTGGCTTGGATCCAAGATTGACATTGGGGAGGACAGTCTAAGGAGTCCAACTGAAGTGCTAATCTTATCCAAAAGCACTCTCACAGACACACCTGGCAAAAAGGTTTAACCTTGGAGACCCCTTGGCCCAGTAATGGTGTACATATACCATTAACCGTCATGTTATTGTTGAGATAGCTGATGGAACTCTGATTCTGGAGCTCTTGTGTGCGGCCTGATTTTCTTTCTTGAAACAGGTCTCTTTTTCCCCCAGGGTTCTTTTTGTTTCGTTCTACTGGGGAAGACTTGGAGCTCTGGAAATTCTTGCTGATGCACTTCAGTGTGAGCCCTTTTCCCTTCAGTGTGCTGAGTACTTACATATGTGGATTTGGACCTTAGGTACTTCATTCCTTGAAGGAAATTGTCTTGAGTATTTTCTTTGTGCCTTTTGTCTTCCTTTTTGAAACACCTATTTTTTCAGCCGTTGTATGGCCTGGTGTAGTTCCCTAATAATCTGGTCCCTTTTCTCCTATTTTTTATGTTAATTCATCTTCCACACTTCTGTTTTGCTTTTCATATTTTCAGTATCCAAACACAGTTGTTTGCCCTCTGAATGTTCCTTTTCATAGCATCTTGGTTTTGTTTCAAAGATGCACTGTTTTATCACTCCGAGAACATGAATGGGGATTTTTGCATTATCTCAGTCACAAAGTTTCTTTTTAGTCTTTGTTTTGGTCTTTCATGTCAGGTGGAAACTTCCTAAGGTCTGGTGTTCCTTGACTCTCTTTCTCACACTTCATATGAGGTCCTAGGTGTTGAGTGGAAGCTCTGTGGGTGGTTGGGATTTATCAGCTGATGGGCTTTACAGTAGGGTAATCTGTACTGTTTTACTAGGCACTCCTGATTCAGTCAAGATAGATCCTTTTCCTTGGCCCGATTGGTTCCTTCTCAGAAAGGAACTCTCTCATTTATGTAGTTAGAGCCTGGTTTGCCTGGTAAGTGGGGGAAGAGGACTGTTGCCTTTGACTGAATTCATCCTTCCCCCGTTTTTTTTGTTTTTTGTTTTTTGTTTTGGTTATGTGCCTCTCACCATCAGTTGAGCCTGATGTACCCAAATTCAGAGACTTAGAGCCTTTTTGTTTAGACTCTGTAGCCAGTTTAACCTCCAGGCTTCCGCCATTGTGTAAGAAACAAGGACTTGAAGGCGGAGGTGGTAGTAGGGTGGTGGTGAGGTCTAACAGCTTCAGCTAATTCGAACTTGTGGTGTGGGAACCTCTTTCCACGTCCCGCGTGGTTCAGGGTTCCCGGGTCAGGGTTCGGGTTCTGAAGGAGGCCGCACGCAAACGAAATGAGAGACTAGAAAACATTAATTTGGCGATATTGGGGGGCCAGGCGGGAGCCTTCCTCTAGGGAAAGGACTGCCATTTTGCTCTGGCCTTTTCCTCCCTTTTATTAAGGCTTTTGGGACACACCCCTATCCTTTAGGCAGGAAATAACAGAAATTAACATGATACAAACAGATAGTTTCAACTAAACAATGAGTAATCATAATGACCTTTCAGAGCAATTAAGGTTGGCCAGCTTTCTGGCCTCCTGTTTACATCCACCTAGTGAGAACAATATTTGGTCTCCGACATTGTGGGGTCTACAAGTCCTCCTATTTTGCACGTTGTACTCAGTTCCTGATATTTCACCAGGGTGCTTTGATTCAGATAGTTTATTTCTGGGCTTTTCCCATTGCCTGCTTGCATTTCAGAACGAAGAAGAAGAAGAAAAAAGCCAGAACTCCTTGTTCATTTGCATTCAGTTTTTTGTTGCTGCTTTCATTCTTTCCTGTTCTCTTTGCTCTTTGTCCAGGTGGGTATATGTCTCCTGTTTTATGTCATTGTGGAGGAAGCAAAGGTGCAAGCTAGTTCAACTCACTGTTTAATTCAGCAATTTGTTGTTTTTAACATAAGGAGTTTAAATTCTCTTTTCTATCTGTGCTTCTCACTTTACTTCCTGTACATTTTAAAAAAATATATTTTATTGATTTTTTTTTACAGAGAGAAAGGGAAAGAGATAGAGAATCAGAAACATCGATGAGAGAGAAGCACCGATCAGCTTGGCTGGAATCGAACCTGGGACCTTTCAGTCCACAGATCGACGCTCTATCCACTGAGCCAAACCGGTTTCAGCTTTCATGTACATTTTTAGTGACTTTTAATTACATGTAGGAGACGCATTTAGCTAAACTCTGGCAGTTTTATGCTCTATCTGTTAGGAAGCTCCTTGCCCTACCCTACCCATAAGTTTATTCAAGGAGCTAAGCCTTTCCTAATGCGGAGCTTTAAGTATGATGTTTTTGCTTTATATTTATTTATCATCTCATGAAATCTTTTAATAGTTCTAGGAGTTAGACAGTGCTATCCTCACTTTACATAGGACAGTATGTTATTTGAGGCAAAGTGACTTAACAAGTATCATCTGTAAAATTAATCTCTGACATTTACATATATTATTTCAAACATGTGCCCACTTGTCTACAGAAGAACACAACCTCTCCTGCAAAGCAAAAAAAAAAGCCCTAGAGCCCTAGCTGGTTTGGCTCAGTGGATAGAGCACTGGCCTGAGGACTGAAGGATCCCAGGTTTGATTCCAGTCAAGGCCACTTGCCTGTGTTACGGGCTTGATCCAATTATGGGGCATGCAGGAGGCTGATTGATGATTCTCTCTCATCATTGATGTTTCTATCTCTTTCTCCCACTCTGAAGTCAATAAAAATATATTAAAAAACCAAACCAAAACAAAACACACACACAAAAAAGCCCTGGTAACCACTTTCCAACCCAAGACTAACCAAATAGATTTGCATATGGTCACAAATACCTTTGATCTTTATTTGGAACTAGTGGCCCAGTGCACATATGTGTGCACATTGAAAGGAAATTAATTAGAAAGTGGCTGGTGGGGCGGGACTGGGCGAGGCAGGCCAGACATGCCCTGGAGCCAACCTCCCGTGGTTCCTCCCTGGCTGGCTGCACCTGGGGTGGCACCTTGGCTGAGTGAGCAGTGTCCCTCCGGCAAGTGGGGTCCCTCAGCCTGGCCTGCAGGGACCGGGCTGAAACTGGCTCTTCGACATTACCCAAGGGGTTGTGGAGTGCAAGAGGGCACTCTGCAAAGTTGCTGTCTGCAGGATGTGGAATGTAAATGCAAGTGTGCAGTAAACCAGATTTGGGGCTGACAGTGTCCCAACAACCACATAACTCATGACTGAAGGTGGAATTGCCTGCCTCCATGAGGAATTGTGCTCCCTCCTCTCTGGTTTCAGGGTGTATCACCTGAGAACAACTGCTGCCAAGTCACAGTAGCTTGGCAGCTTCTGAATTGAGCATCTGCCCCCTGGTGGTCAGTGTGTGTCATAGCAACCAGTTAGATGGGTGGAAGGACACAGCATATTAGCCTTTTATATGTGTGTGTGTGTGTGTGTGTGTGTGTGTGTGTGTATGTATATATGTATATATATATGGATGGTTTTAGAAAACATTAAATATAAAATTTTTATTATAAGTTCCTTTTTAATTTTCATTGATTTTTTTAGAGAGAGAAAAAGGGGGATACAGAGAAACACTGATGTGAGAGTGCAACATTAATCAGCTGCCTCCTACTGCCTCCTGCCACCCCCAATCTGGGATATAGCTAGAAACTGGGATATGTGCCTTTGACAAAGAATTGAACTGGCAACCTTCTCGCACACTGGATGACACCCAACTAAACCAAGCAGCCATTAAAATCCAAGCCTTTAGATACTGGAAAGTGGAAACCACTTTAGGGCCTGTTATGTCAGTCTTCCCTCTGTAGAATTAAGATTTATATATCCATTTTCCCACAATGAGAAAAGAATCAATGAAGAAATGTGAAGGTGGTCAAAAGTCTGAAAATTTATCATTATTCTGTCTCATTTAAAAATAATAATATTTTCAGAGATATGTTAATTGTCCGAGGGAATAAATTGGGTACTTTCTCTTGCATATTGTCAAGAGAAGGTTCTCATATTGATGCCAACCAGGCTGAGTCCCATTCATTCCTACTATGGCTCCTGTTTAACAAGTGGATAAGGATGGGTTGTTACTCAATGTTGTCATATAAACAGATATTTTTTCTTTTTTAAATATTTTTTTTTTATTTTAGAGAGGAAGGGAGAGGGAGAGAGAGATAGAAACATCAATGATTAGAGAGAATCATTGATCAGCTACCTCCTGCACACCCACACTGGATATGGAACCTGCAACCTGGGCATGTCCCCTGACCGGAATTGAACCATGACCTCCTGGTTCATAGGTCAACACTCAACCTCTGTGACACACCGGCTGTGCTGGGGCCAGTGTTTTGACACTGGTGTTCATTCTGGGTTGCTGAGCTGAGCAGATTGCTATGTAGGTCTGAGCTGCACATCTTTTCCAGCTCTGCTGTGAAGAAAACAAGGCAAAAGGATCAGCGGACACATAAATAACATTTTACACAATGGAGCTGGCCATGGTATGCAACTGATTGTATTGCTGTCAGGTCCACTCACCCAGCCCTTCTGATTAGCCTGCTGAACCATTTTACTTCTCTTCCAATAACTCCCAGTGAATTAACGCAAGTGTGGGTGGGTTTTGGAGTTATTTTCAACAAGACAAATGATGAGAGCCTCACAAGCAGTGCCCATAATTCAATTATTCGTAATTAGGCAGTGCTGATCTAAGGAAGAATCATCCTGCAAGACCTTGGTGTCTCCCTGGATGCATCAGCATTATTGTCAGAGCATCTGCCAGTTCAAAAACATATGAATTATCCCCTTATTTTATTTTATTATACCTGGGTCATCCCCCTTGAACCTGGAACATGCCATTGGTTTTCTGTTATTCTGTTTTTTATCTGGCCACAGAAGGAGCAATCTGAAAGTTACACATATGCCTCAGGAATGTCATATTGGTACAGACATTAAAAAATTCCCATATTTCTGCTCTATATGCTTCCATGCTGATGAAAAGATGCTCTTTCTAAAATCTTGATTGTGTTTGTTTGATCTGTACTATACACTGGGCTTTCTGTCACCCAACAAGCCTATATAATAAAGAGATAATATGCAAATTGACCATCACCCCAACACATAAGATGGCCACCTCCATGTGGACACAAGATGGCTGGCAGGGGAGGGCAGTTAGGAGTGACCTAGGTCAGCAGAGAAAGGCAGTTGGGAGGGACCAGACCTGTAAAGGAGGGCAGTTGTGGGTGATCAGGCCAGCAAGGGAGGGCAGTTGGGGGCAACCAGGCCTGAAAGGGAGAGAGTTGGGGGTAATCAGGCCTGCAGGGGAGGGAAGTTAGGGGTGACCAGGCAAGTAGAAAAGGGAAGTTGGGTGTGACCAGGCCTGTAGGGGGGATAGTTGGGAGGGACCCAGGTCTGTAGGAGAGGGCAATTGGAGGGGATCAGCTCTGCAGGGGAGGGCAGTTGGGGGCAATCAGTCCTGTAAGGGAGAGTAGTTAGGGGCAACCAGGCCGGTAGGAGACGGCAGTTAGGGGCAATCAGGCTGGCAGGCAGCCGAGTGGTTGAGAGCCAGAAGTCCTGGATTGTGAGAGGGCATTGGACATCCCTCAAGGGGTTCCAGATTGGAGAGGGTGCAGGCTGGGCTGAGGGACCCCCCTGTCCTATGCACAAATTTTGTGCACAAGGTTTCTAGTCATCCTATATAATAAAAGGATAATATGCAAGTCAACCAAATGGCAGAATGACTCATTGCTCTGATGCGCATTGACTACCAGAGGGCAGATGCTCAATGCAGGAGCTGCCCCCTGGTGGTCAGTGTACTCCCACAGGGGGAGCGCTGCTCAGCCAGAAGCTGGGTTCATAGGTGGCGAGTGCAGAGGTGGTGGCAGAAGCTTTTTCCACTTTTGTGCAGCCGGATATACCCTGAGGGTTCCCAGACTGCGAGGGGACACAGGTTGGGCTGAGGGGTCCCCTCCTTCCCACCAGGTCTCTAGTTAAGCATAAAAATGTATGCTACTTCTATTGAAGATGACTTATAAAACATCTCATTTTGTTATAATTTGGAATATCTATCTCAACTTTAGAGATCCTCCAGACAATTTTATACATTTTTATGGTCACCTGCTTTCCAATTTTTTTAGTTTAATTTTTATTTTCAATTAACTTTTGTGTGTGTGATCTACCCCATCATCAGTGTAATCTCTTCTCAATTTTTACTTATGGGTCATTTTCTTATTTTACTTATTCTGATTTTTTATTCTCTAAAAGATATTTCCAATAGCTGAAGTCATTGATAGCTTAATTTTTTCTTTCTGCTGACTTTTGCTCATGGTGGTTTGTTTTATTATTTTGGATTACGAGAGCATGTTTGCCTGAAATTTATATGTTAATTTATTGTTTTGAAGTTTCCAAAGTCAGAGACTGAATTTTAATCCCAAGTGCATAAGGGTAGGCCTGTTCTTGTGAATCTGGGGGGAGAGATGGAATTTTTATTTCAAACACCCTGGCTCTGTGCCAAGGCATACAGATCTGATGGGCAGCCTTTTTTCTAGACTTCTTTTTACTGAGGGTGAGCAATTCATGTGGAACTTCAATTCCAAATCCCTACCTTTTGCAAGTTCAAAGCCTTGTTTCCTGTCCCCAGGCAACCATTAAAACCCAAGCCTTTAGATAATGGAAAGTGGAAATCACTTTGAGCCCAACTGTTTTTATGGTGGCAGTCTAAAACAGATTATCACTTGTTTTTTAGTCTTGACCCTTGGAAGTTTCCTTTATATACATACATACATGCACACATACATACATACATACAAATGTTTATTTATTTGTTTATAAATATGTTTTATTGATTTTTTTGAGAGAGAGAGGAAAGAAGAGGGATAGAGAAATAGAAACATTGATGAGAAAGAAACATTATCAATCAGCTGCCTCTTGCACACCCCCTACTGGTGACACAGCCATGTGCCCTGACTGGGAATCGAACCAGTGTCCTTTTGATTCCTGGGTCGATGTTCACCGCTCAGCCAACACCAGCTGGGCTATTATTTATTTATTTATTTATTTACTTATTTATTTATTTAATTTTTAATAAATTCAGCTATGCATTACAAAGGTTGGCTATTATATTTCACTCAGTTTTTCTGGGTATCTTATAAAAGAATTTTTTGTAATGATCTGGCCTGCTATTTTTTTTTAAATTTTAAATCCTACCTACTGTGTTCCAGAGTTTCCTCCCTGCCTTTTTTCTGAAGCAATCCTATCTAATCAAAGAGTAAGATGCAAATTAACCATCACTCCATTATGCTACCAGCCAATAGGAGTGAGTATGCAAATTACCCAACAAAGATGGTCACTCCCATGGCCACCCAGTAGCTCCAAGCCCCACCATGGCAACTCTGGGGCTGCTGGGGACTGGATGGGGACACAAACATGCAAGGAGTCCAGCACCCCACAGCCCCAAGCCCTGCATGGTGGCACTGGGGCTGAGAGGGACCGGATTAGGGACACAGACCCACAGGGAGGCCGGCACCCCACAGCCCCAAGCCCCATGATGGCGGTGCTGGGGCTGTGGGAGGCCAAACTGGGGACACAAACCTGCAGGGAGGCAGGCACCCCACAGGTGGGGTGGACAAAAACCTGGATCGGGGACAAATTATATTTCATTTTAATAGTGTTTGATGATTTATATTATACTTGAGGCCCGGTGCATAACATTTGTGCATGGGAAGGAGGTCCCTTCAACTCAGCCTGCAGTCTCTCCTATCTGGGACCCCTTAGGACCCCTAACTCCTAACTGCTCACTTGCCTGCTAGCTTGATCTCCCTAACAGCTCTCCCCTGCTGGCCTTATCCCCCTAACTGCTCTCCCCTGCCTGCCTGATTGCCTCTAAACTCCTCTGCCTTGGCCCTGCCAGCATGGCTTTGTTGGGAAGGACGTCTGGAAGGATATCTGGAAGGTCATCTGGAAGATGTTCAGTCTAATTAGCATATTACCCTTTTATTAGTATAGATGTCACCTTGTCCTAAAAATGCAGGTTGTTCCCAGGTTTTCCTATAGTGGAAGGGGAGCCCGCAGTAGCATCCTGGGTTCTGACAGGGCTTATGCGCTTGTGCTTTATCTCAGCAGATGCAATTTCTAGTAGAAGACTCTTGGATGTACCTTGAACATTTCTATTGAATTTGCCAAATCACCCTCCAAAAATGTTGAATCACTTTAAACTCCCACCAGCAACCATGTGTGTGTCCTCCATCCCACATGCCAATATCATTCGTTTCTCCTTAGAAGCTTCCCTCCCATCAGTCGGGATTGCTTGGTACTTGAACCAACCTCATAGTTCAGCTGAGGCCTTGATTTCCTGAGATAGAATTATGGAGGAGGAAAAATACTTTTCCTCTACCTTTCTGAGTTCTTAGTGGTGGCCCTTGTAATGAAAGACAAATCAACAAGAGAAAAACAAAAGTTCATTAACTTCTGTACCACATGTATATGTGGAAGATCCCAGAGAAAAATGAGTGACTCCTCATGGTGGCTTAGAATGCAGATTTAAATACCTTTTTCCTAGGGAAAGGGGACAGAGATGGAGGCCTCTTAGAGGAGAGTAAATGATATTTAGGAAGGATGAATAGGGGTGGGGGGAATAGTTTGTAACAAAGTTTGGGTGTGATGTCAACTTCTACTCTCCTGTCCTGTGACAGAAGTCAGTCTTCTCTGCCTGATGACACTTCTCCCATCAAGGGGACCTATGACATTTGAGCTTCTTTAGAGAGGTCCGATTTAAGGCAGAGCAGGAGACTTCAGTGAAAGCTTCTGCAGGCATCTGCTGTTTTTCAAGTATCTGCAGCTCAAGATCATCACTATAACAACACGGCATATGTTGGGGTGGCATGTTCTCTGACCTTCAGAATAAACCCAACAAAAGCTTCTTTCCTCTCCTAGATGATTTGCCACAGTAGCGTTATTCTCTGGAGATGGTATTCTGAGCAGACCTTCCTGGGAGTGGTCATAACATACCCTGTGTTTGTAGAAAGGTGTGGGCCACATCACTAAATAAACCAGGGGCAGTTTTCTCATCTTGTGGAAAGGGAGATAAAGTTATGATAGGTTATCTCCCTTTCCACAGGTTTCTTGTGGGTTTGTGTCTCTGCTGCCCTCCCCCAACCTCCCTTCCCCAGCAGCCCCAGCACCATGGTGGGTTCCAGCCCACCACAGCCCCAGTGCCAGCTGCCATGTGGGTTTGTGTCCTGATCCGGCCTCCTGCAGCCCCGGCACTGCCATGGTGGGGCTTGGAGCTGCTGGGTGCTGCTGCCTGGCCATAGGTGTGGTCATCTTTGTTGGATAATTTGCATACTCCTATTGGCTGGTAGCAGGATAACGGAGTGATGGTTAATTTGCATACTACTCTTTTATTAGATAGAATAGAATTAAAGTCATTTCATAGATTCAGCATGACAGAGTATAACTTCCAAGCCCTATAGATGATACTTTGTCTAATTTCTGATGTATGGATATCACTTGGTTTGAAAACTATATCTTTGGTTCTCATTTCATTCATGAGAAATATTAAATATTATTGTGTTTTATTTCTTCCCTCCCTTACTTCTCTAATTCCCTGATATAAAAGAGAAGATTGGCAAACTATTTTCTATTCTGAACACTCTCTAAAGATTCTAAAATAGGTAAAAATTGCCTTGCTTTGACTAATCTACTAGTTTTCTATTTAAGACTATATTTCTAAATTGGAGTCCATTTTCTGCAATAGAGGCTAAATTGTCAAATTGGTGATCAGAGTCAAGTGAATGTTGCAGAGAATATCCATGACCTGAAGAAAAATATGCATCCAAAATGAAAGTCTCCCAATAGAAGAGTAGATACCGCATGCTGAATAGAAAGGCCATTTTGCATCTTTTCAGGATAAATCTGTCTGTAAGAAATTGTAGGTCACCACTGCTGTGGTTCATTATCAGACAGAAGTGGAAATAAATTAATAGCTGTGTTCTCCGAGTATAAAGACTTTGACCTACCATGCCTTTTACAGTTTAGTGCTATGAAAAAAGTGACTTCCATCATCTTAAAGAGTAGTTTTCTGTAGGGTCTGGAAAGCGTTCTTAGACTTTTAATGGTAAATTTAAAAATATTGTCTACAGGGTTCTGTATTATACAGCTGGGGGCAAAATCCGAGTTCATTTCACAGAAAGCGTGGAGCCTTATTGGATGGGTTCCCAGGGTGGCCCACCCGGAGAACAGCTTTTTAATCTTTACAGTCAGAGTGTGGTTTTGCTTATGCTATGTTGTAAATCACCATGGAATACAAGATATTTTGGTGATATAGATTTCTTTTTATACACCAGGAGTTGTAAAAGCTAATATTCAGGGGAAATAACCACTAAAAAATAGAATAGTTTCAAGAGAAAGTATAATTTTAATATGCTTGTTAATTTGCATATACCTCTGAATGTAGGGCATGCTATCGTTGGGAGTGCCTAGAAGACAGGCATTGCTTATTCATTTTTTATCTTCTCACCTCATCAGAGCGGGATGAAGGTCTTTGGAGACATTCATCCAAAAGATCATAGACAGACAAGCCTCTGCTTGAACATGCTTCGACATAATAACTCCCCACCACACGTGTGAGTGAGTCTGTGCTCTCCTCTCACTTCCCCAGGCCCCGACTGTCCTCTGAGGCCTCCCAGGACATGTCTGATTCTTCTTCCATATCTAAAGCGCTTTGGACATTTGAAGGTAAATACAACGACACAAAGTTTATGGCGAGAACCGCACCACAAAGTCTGATTCTGACGTCTCTCTTTTAGGACTTGAATTTTGAAGAAGCTTGTTTTATGGGTTACTCCCTCACTCATTTGAATCGTATTGATCTTGTAATCAACTAACATCCGATTGTCTTTTTCACATGCTCCACTCGGCTCTTCGATAGATCTGGAAGCTTGTACCTCTCCCTGCTAAATTTCTTGTATTTAGCCTATCATTTGGCTTACCAGGATCTTTATGGGTTCTTACGTAATATGGTGTCTTAAGTGATCCTCTCAACCACTTTATGTCACCTCCATTCTCACCTCTCATTGCTCCCACCTCACACACTCGGCTCCATACACACAGCCAGAAATATAATTCTTGGAACAGTCCGAGCTTTATCTCAAGGTGAGTCATTGCACGTATTGTTCTGTGACCCTTTTTCTTTTCCTTTTTATTGAAATTATTGGGGAGATACTGGCTAACAAAATTATACAGGTTTCAGGTGTACAATTCCACGACACACCATCTGTCCATTGTACTGTGTATTCACCACCCCAAGTCAAGTCTCCATTTATCCCCCTTTTCCTCTTTTTTTTTTTTTTTAATCTGCAAACTCTTCTTAAACTTCAAGGTTCGACTGACATTTCCATGACTCTTACTACTGGGCAAGTTAGCTTACTTCTGAGCTGCCATACTACTCAGTCCTGGCATTTACCAAACCACAATATTCATGGTCTAGTCTTGGTTTCTTTGGCTCACTAACCTATAAGATCCTCGAATGCAGGAATAGATATTTCTTCAGCCGTTATCTTCAGTGCCTATAGTATATATAGCATTCAGTATATACATTTATTTATTCAATTATTATTTTTGGATAAGTAACTAGATGAGTGAATTGGCTTCGCCGAGTAACAATAAGCCTGTGTACAGGACTAAGGAAATTATCCTATGGTGTACACTCTGAAACCTTGCTCCCTTAATTCATAATGTATGTTTTAGGCTGTGGTCATTTAACCAGTTATGAGCCCCCCTGTGCTCAGTCACTCCCAGCACACACCTCTCATCTCTTCATGTCCACAGGGCACCATGAAATAGTGTGAAGCCCTGCCAGATGCCATCCTGAAATTCAGAAATGTTAGATGCAGAGTCCCAGGAACATAGCACTTGTGTTGATCTTAAACTACAATGGCATTTAATCCTTACATCCAGCTTTTCCATTGCCTTTCCCTGTATTGTTATAGAATCCTCTATTTTATCTCAGTTTTCTGTAGATTGAATTTATGTTTTCAAATCATCCCTAGTAAACATAGAATACTTGATTTTTTTTTACTAATATTAAGCACATCTAAGTCGTCCCTAATCCTTGTTTATTAACTCACCTTACAACCACATTTCTTAAAGTGAAACTTAAGTTTTATTTATAAATTGAGGGAGTTTATACAAGGGAATTAAACTTAAGTAGATGAATGACAGGCAGTCCTCTGTATTATTGTTTATTCCTTATGACAATATTGCAAAATAGACTTTATTAATCCTGCTTTATAGAAGAGGAAAGTACGTCATGAGGCATGGAACAGACAGAGTTGGGATTGAGACTCAATTAGGCTTGTGTCTAAGACAGAGAGCCCTTGTGAGAGACTGGTCAAAGCAATAGCTCCCTTCCCAGTAAATGCACATCAGTCACAACTCAGTTGGAGTTCTTTGTTATAAGCTACAGAAGCAAATCTGGTTTTGAAATAGGAGAGGAGGCTTTATGTTTTTGAGATCTTGGTAGCTCATTGAGTCCCTGGGACTGCTGTAGGACCAGGAATGACGTTAGTCGGCCAGGGAAAATTGCCAAGCCCATCCCGTGGAAGTGTCTTGTGAGGACTCAAACACTAGAAGCTACTGCTGGCACTGCTGTTTCTGGGATTCAGTGCTGTTGAAACCTTTGCTGACACCACATCAACTCTACAAACTTGGTCCTGCAGCAGCAGTGCCTGATACCTGCTAACATAACAAACGTGGACTCCTAGCAGCCACCATCCTCACCATGTTGTCATTGCCCACCACCTGCTCTGTGGGCCTGGAACCTGGGCAGGTGCATGGAGCCCTGGGCTCAAAAGGGCCCACACTTGCTAATTTAGGGCCCACTGTCAGCATTTTGAAATTCTAGGTAAGTTTTTTTCCCCTCGATTGGATACCTTCTTTTATTTAAATTTCTTTATTGATTACGGTGTTACATGTCTGTCCTTATTCCTCCATTAGTGCCCCTACACCTCCCTCATCTAGGTAAGTTTTGAATGAGGGGATCCACATTTCATTTTGTCCTGGCCCTACAAATTATGTGGCTAGCCCTGATTGCACACTTTAAAAATTTTTTTTTATTGATTTCAGAAAGGAAGGGAGAAGGAGAAGATAAACAATGACAAGAGAGAATCATCGATGACTTCCTATTGCACACTCACACGGGGGGTTGAGCCCTCAACTCAGTCATGTTCACTGACCAGGAATTGAACCCTGTCTTCCTGGTTCATAGGTTCATACTCAACTATTGAGCAACACCAGCCTGGTGACACATTAAGTCTTATAGCACCTACCATCGATCCTACGCGGACACCATTCATGTGGATCTGTCACCACAATGACACACAAAGAGGTTCTACCGCACCTGGGGTTGCCATGGTGTCAATGCCACAGACACACGGCATTGTGCAGCCACACTGCTCCTTCCCAGAGGGAGAGAGAAAATCCACATGACACTAATTTTGTATGAATTTTAGGGGATCCCAGGATTTCCACAGGACTTTCTGTGGTCCCAGGCTAGGACTGCTGTGTAACTCCCATTTCCCACCATGACACTGCCTCACCACCCCTTTTCCCCCAGGACTAGAGGAAGAAAGATTTTTCTCATTTGTGGGCAAGGAACACTGCATTTTTAAACCTTGATTTGAATGACTGTACATTTAGAAAATAATGTAAATGTTTATTGTAGTAGAGCATGTGCTGTCTTTAGAATGGTGACATATTGAAAGATATTTAGTGAGTAGCAGCCTGGAGCTAGAGAGATTTGGGAGTCATCAACATTGAGGCAGAAATGGAATTATTTCAGGAAATATATATTGAGTATCTACCCATCCTGGGGTGTTCTGCTAGGCATAGGGATAAAATGATGAACATCAGACCAAGTAGAGAAGGTACTCTGATGCTGATGATTAAAGGATATGCTTATGCATGTAAATACAACTTTCTAATTTTATAGGAATTGAATTATAATTCTGTCACTGACGTTTGAAATCTGTTAACTGAAAATCAAAACTAGCAATGTCATTTTAAAATGTGAGATATTTAAAAATATGGCATTTAATTTATACATGCACTGAAAAAACGAAGCAAGTCCTGTCATCATTTGACAGGCATAATCACTTATCCTTTAATGCAACCGGTAACCTACCAGCAAGATTCGAAGAGTGCCTCGGTGCAGGTGTTGCTAATTAGCCATTGGATTAGGCTGCATCGCATTCTCTTCTTTTACCCCTGCATAATATTTGCACAAAATGCAAATGCGAGCTGTAGGCTGAAATGTTTAAGTGCCATCCGAGGCTTGTACACTGAGCTTGAAACAATGAGAATTTTGAATTGGGCAATGATCATAGTTTACTTGTAGTTTACAGCTCACTAAGATTCCTGGTTCTCCAGCCGGTCAAGGTTTGGACTCAAACCGAAAATTAGGTAGTTTGGGCTCAAGCCAAGTGACTAGGAGGGAAGACAGAAGTCATTTCTTATTTGCTCTTTCTACCCATTTATAGCTGTTGGATTGCTCTGGGAGAAATGGCAGCAATTACTAGTATAATTAGGGTTCATTCCTTTGTTTATTTAGCAAACATATATCAAATGCCTACCATGTTCCTGCACTCAGCATGAAGTAGGGGGAATGATATAAATATTTGTTGAATGAAATATAACCACTTGAGGGTTAAGAAGCTTTCCATAAATAATTGGCAAACTTTGAATTCATCTGTAATAAGGGAATTATTTCTATTTATGTGATTGAAGTGTGGAAGAGATAGTCATAACACTCATCAAATATTTCATTTCATTCACCTACATCTTTAAGCCTCTTTTCAGTTGGGAGGGAGCAGCTGAATCCTAGTTCTGGCTAAGAGCTATGAAGCCACTTCTGGACTGAGATAGTGGAAAGCGGTGATTAAGTAGGGAGGCTGTAACGTGCTGATGATGCATCCTGATTAATGCAGGAACTATTGTCTATTTTCTATTTCAGAGGATTTTTTGTTGTTGTTGAAGCATTGCCTATTGTAACAAAAAACTAGTTAATGAAACGATCATTGCTAACAGGTAGCTTAGATGAATTATAGTATCCCCAACCATAGAATATCAAGCAACTTTTTAAAGTAATGTGTTCATATGGAATTATCTCTAAGCTATTTTGTTGTGATAAGAAAAGACGGTACAGACCAGTATTCATACCTTTGATTACTATAAAAGAGAAGCTCTATATGTCCATCTATCTGTCTGACATTTAGTAACAGCACACGCATGTGTCTGTATGTACTTGGAAAATATGTAGACAGTATTATTTAGATCACAAGCAAGGGAATAATACAATTTATTCACTATGGCTTCTGGAGAAGAGTCTATGGCTTTGAATAGAAGGGTTTATCTGGTCTGTGTTAGTCAATAAAAAGTAGTTGAAAGTCACCTTTAGTACTTCTTTTAAAGGTAACTAATCTTTTGACAACATGGGGCCTTCAATCAATGGCTGCAGATCAATATTTTCTATATACAGTTATTGTTTCCTTTTACCTTACACACTATGGGCTGAAAATCAACACATTGTAGACTGAGAAAATCAATGGGGGACATTTGTGGTCTCGAGAACACTGGATAGGAGACATATGTCCTCCTGGAAAACCCAGACAAAGGAAATTATGTAAGCACCTTCTCAGAGGAATCCTCAAGTAATCACTGGGTGAATTTGTGATCCAACAGGCCTTTCTTCAATTACACAGTCAGAGCACATCAATTCATTTATCTTGCCGTAAGCAGGCTATCTCAATCGTTCAAATAAAGACACCAAGATCGCCCCTGTTAGAGTAATTGGCTCTGGTGGGTCCAAACTCAGGATTTACAAACTGTTTCTCATTTCTGGCCCATTTGGCTTTGGTTTTCAGAGACAATTACTATTTACGGCTTGGGAAGGACTCTCCTTTCAGCAGTTGAAGGAAACGTGTCTGAGTGGCTGTGAGCTTTGTGTTGGTGGAACCGAATGAATGACTATCAAAAGCTAATTCACATCATGAATTATGTTTCTGTAACAACATGTACTCTGTCTTGGAGAATGAAGAAAGGACTGCCTTGGTTTCAAAGTCAGGATCTCAAGTGTGTTGGTTGGCCCTTATACTGAGAGTCAGCCCTGCAATAGCTTTTAAGAAAGGAACACATTTTTGTGGTTTGGGTGGGGAGTGGAATATAATGCTGTGCTTTCTGAATCCCTAAGTGCTGTTCACCAGATGAAGTCTGTGGCAGGATAGATATGCTATGAGGCCTTCTCAGATAGATGACACTCCCTTCAATCAGAAGAAAACCAGAGAGGCAGAATTTGTGTTTGTGTTTTCTGAATGTTCCAGAATATTTGAGATGGCTTGCTTCAAGTGTCGTTTGCAAATTAGATGCACTCCATTCCCACTTCTTTTTGTAGTTATCAGCTAGCCTCAGAGCTAGCCAAACCTCAGCCAAATTCCAGCTAAGACTGGGCAACTCATTCGTTCAGTAGCTTATTCATTGTTTGAATACATTGCATGTTGAGTAGCAATTAGGTGCTGGGAATACAGTAATGAACAAAACCAAATCTGGTCCCTTATGAATCTTATAATCTAGTTGGGGAGAGTGGGAGTGTCCTGGCCTACTCAGGCTTCCACAACAAAATATTATACACTGGGTGGTTTAAACAATAAAAATTATTTTTCTCTCAGTTCTGGAGGCTAGAAAATTCAAGATCAAGGTACAGGCAGATTTGGTTCCTGGTGTTGCAGACAATCCTCTTTCTCAGGGAATGAGGGAAGCATTGCCTTGTTTTTAAAGCCAGGAACTCACATGGTGGAGAGAAAAAGCAAACTCTCTGGTGTTTCTTCTTCTTCCTTTTTTTAAAAAAATATTTTTAAAATTAATTTTTTAGAGACAGAGAGAGGAAGGGAGAGAGGTAGAAACATCGATCTGCTGCCTCTTGAATGCCCCCTATAAGAGATGGAGCCTGAAACCCTGGCATATGCCCCCCTGGAAATTGAACCATGGGTCAATGATCAACCATTGAGCCATACTGGCCAGGCTGGAGTCTCTTCTTATGAGTATTAATCCCATCATGAGGACCCTACCCTCTGGATGTCCTTCCGGACAAAGCCATGGTGGAAGGGCTGAGATAGAGGCAGTTTGGGGTGAGCCGGTCAGCAGGAGGGAAGTTGGGGGCAACCAGTCTGGCAAGGGGGGGCAGTTAGGGGCGATCAGCCTAGCAAGGGGGGCCAGTTGAGGATGAGCAGGTGGGCAGGCAGGGTGGTTAGGGGTAATCAGGCAGGCAGGCAGGTGAGTGGTTAGGAGCCAGCAATCCCATATTGTGAGAGGGATATCCCATGGGTGGTTGGACATCCCTCAAGGGGTCCCAGATTGGAGAGGGTGCAGGCTAGGCTGAGGGACAACCACTAATTTTGTGCACTGGGCCTCTAGTTTTATATATTTCATTTTTTAATAATTTGCACTTTTATAATAAATGTTTATTTATATTCAGAGATTTATATTTTACTTGAGGTTTTATAGGTTTATACTTTCTATTTTTGAAATGTGTGAAGTTTGTAGTCCCACTCAAATTTTTTTTTTCAGGAATTCTGAAAGTTTGTTTTAAATAGATTATAGGTAATACGTGTATTTTAATGTTTATATCACTTAAGATGAAAATAAATACTGAGGTGCCAGAAATCTTTTTTTTTCTGGTCTGTCATAATACCCACAGATGCTCAAACAAAGATGGCATGTTGAGGATGGAAGAAAGAACTAGCACTCAAGAGACCTCTATGTCAGGTTTAAACTGAACTTACCGAGGCCATAAATAGTGGATGGAATCCCCTCACCAATATGTAATTAAAAATTAAAACAATACTAAGCCATAAACTAAGCCTAACAGAATCCTAATTTTTCCCAGGATGAATAATAAATAGTTTTTGTTAAATATTTCATTTCCTCAGCTCCATAACCCCCCCCCCCCTAAAATTTAATGAGTTAGTTCCCTACACATAAGACATGGTCCATCTATCTGAAGGAGCCCAGTCCTCTCCTGTTCTGCTCCTGATTCTGATCCTATCCCTCAGTGGCTTCACCTCTCTGGGCTTCTTCCTGCTTAAAAACAAAATTCAACCAAGTAAATTTGAAGATCTAATTGGCTTTATTAGGGAGACTCACGAATGAGGTAGCATCCCATCTAGCAATCTGAAGGGTTTGTATAAAATGGAAGGTTTCACCCTAGTCAGTTTGTCTCAGTGGATAGAGCATCGGCTTGTGGACTCAAGGATCTTGGGTTCGATTCAGGTTAAGGGCACATAACTTGGTTGCAGGTTCCTCCTCAGCCTGAGGCCCTGGTCAGGGCTCATGTAGTAGGCAACCAATTGATGTTTCACATTGATGTTTCTGCCTTTCCCTCTGTCTTCCACTCTTCCTAAAAATCAATGGGAAAATATCCTCAGTGAGGATTAAGAAAAACAAAACTTAATTTAATTAAAAAATGTAAGGTTTCTACAGGAAGAAGCGTGGGACAAGGGAGCGATTAGCAAAAGAGGAAAGGATTCTTTGTAGGCCAGGATGTTTCTTTTCGGGGTGGAGGGGGCCAACAAGGGTTTTACATGCAGATTGACCCTTCCTCCTTTGGGGATGGGCAGGAGCGCATTTTGAGGGTCCATGTGTCAGATATTTTACTTGTGCTAGTCCAGAAAATTCCACATTGGTAGATTAACATTTCTGATGAAGGTTAAAACTGCAGTTAGGTCAGATATTCAGTCTAGGTTTGGGACCATGGGCTTTAGCACAAGCAACACCCTTGTGGGCCAGTAACATTAATTAACACAATAAAGATGATATCCAACTTCCCTTGCAACTTTAAAAAATTGCCCTAGCCAGTTTGGCTCAGTGGTTAAAGTGTCAGCCCATGGACTGAAGGGTTGCTGGTTTGATTCCAGTCAAGGGCATATACCTTGGTTGTAGACTCTATTCCTAGCCCCTATCAGGGAGCATACTATTCTCAAGTGAAGATTAGCAAAATAAACAAATAAATAAATAATTACTCACTACAGAGTCAGTCCTTGGCAACAAACAACAAATGCTGGTGAGGATGTAGAGAAGAAGGAACCCTCATGCAGGGGTGGTGGGAATGCAACCACTGTGGAGAACAGTATGGAGTTTCCTCAAAAAATTAAAAATGGAATTCCCATTTCAGCCAGTAATCCCACTTCTAGGACTATATCCCAAGAAACCAGAAACACCAATCAGAAAGGATATATGCACCCTTATGTTCATAGCAGCACAATTTAAAAATAGCTAAGATTTGGAAACAGCCCAAGTGCCCATCAGCAGATGAGTGGATTAAAAAACTGTGGTACATCTACACAATGGAACACTACATCACTGTAAAAAAGAGGGAACTTTAACCATTTGCAACAGCATGGATGGAACTGGAGAGCATTATGCTAAGCAAAATAAGCCAGTTGGAGAAAGATAAATATCACATGATCTCCCTCATATGTGGGATATAATGATCAACATAAACTGATGAACAGAAATAGGTCCAGAGGGAGATAAGAGATCAACCAAAGGACTCGCATGTATGCATGTTAGCATAACCAATGGACACAGCCACTGGGGCAGTGAGGGCTTGTCCTCAGGGTTCGGAGGGGGGGGGGCTGGAGATCAACTGGGAAAAAAGGAGACATATGTAAACTTTAGAAAATAAAATAAAATAAATAAATAATAAGTTTTAGAGCAGCGATCTAGGGTATGAGTGAGCACACCTTCATATCTAAGACATACCCACCCTCCTTCCAAGTCTATGAGTCTCTGTCTATGACTGAAAACAATAATCGGAAATGCAAAGAGATATTGTGGGACTTTAATGTCATTATGATGATGTGAGAAAGAGAAACCTGCCTTTTGCATTTAGTTGGGACAACAGAAGGAAGATTTTATAGTCAGATGCGCTTTAATTTTTGCTAACAAAAATTACAATATTAATAAGAGGGGTTTAATTCATGATCAAACTTGGGGCATATTGTATTACTGGAATATATGTCCACTGTGCCAGAGACAAGGGAAATGAGCACATTCTCCAGGGGAGAGAGACCACCACCTCTACTAGAATTTATTGTGTATGTAGCCTTCAGGTTTCCTTAATTAATGCTCTTTCTTGACCCGTTTCAGAATCTCTGGGAGCAACATGAAAGAGGAATTTATAAAAAGGCCTTCTGGTGCCTCACCGCCTTCTTAATTAGTCCAAGAAGTTGTCTAAGATTTTTGAAGTGACTCCAAAAATATCCAAGCAGGATATGTCACTCTGGATTTGGTCAGAAAACAGGGTCATTACAAGTATTAAGAAATAAGGAGTTTAACATAGGAATTCAAGTCTGCAGCTAGAAAAGAAGGAAAACAGTCACTGACAACATTACACTCAAGGCAGGGAGGAGTGGGTGGAGAGAGTGGGTCTCCCAGGGAAGCCCCAAAACCATGCACCTGCCCAGGGAGAGCTCTGGGGAGACCTGCAAAGCTGCTATCTGTGGCCGCCATGACTTCCTGTGGATGATGGCTTTTGCTTCCACTTCCACCCTCCAAATCTCCAAGTCTCTCTCTATTGTCCAAGTCTAATTCAGAACCGTCCCTTGAGTCACCTTTTACCTAGTTTCTCCTTCTCAGTCTCTTTTAATGGTTCTTCTTTGTGTCTTAGAGATCGGTTTCCCGGGATCTCCTTTCTTATTTCATCTGGTCTCATGACTTTAAACAGCATCTCTTTACTGTTGATGAACCGGAACATATACCTCCAGCTCAGACCCTGCCCCGAGCTCTTGATTTGTGTCTTCAGGTGCCCTCTTGATTTCTCTGCCCAAATGTCTCATAGAACAAAGCAAACCCTTGATTTCCCCTAAGAAAAACGTCTCCCTCCGTCTTCCCCATCAAAATACATAGCAATTCTCTGTGTGTTTTCAGTTGCTTAAATCAAGGCATCTTGATTTTTCTCTTTCATCCTAAATCTAATTCATTGCCAAATCCTAGCAGCTCTATCTTACTACCTTTCATTACCTTCACCTCTGTAACCTGTGCAACTTCCATCTGGATTTCTGAAATGGTTTCTCTGCCAAACGCACCCCAAGTTTATTTCCAATACCACAGGTAGAGGGATCCAGTTGAAACATTAGATTATATCACTCCACTCTCAGGATTCTATAGTAATGCTCCATTTCACTCAGAATAAAGCCAAATACTTTACAATGTCACATTATCAGAAAAACCTATCCTGATAACCTTATATAAAATGGCAATCCCATACATACTCTCCACTATTGACTCTATTTTTCTCCATAGTGCATATCACCATCTGATTTATTATGTAATTACTAGTGGCCCAGTGCATGAAATTCAGTGGGATCAGTCCTAAATGGGCAGTTGGACATCCCTCTCACAACCCAGGACTGTGGCTCCCAACTGCTCACCTGCCTCTGCCAGATTGCCCCTAACTGCTTCTGCCTGCTAGCCTGATCACCCCCTAACCACTCCCCTGGCAGTCTGATCAACACCTAACTGCTTCCCAACTGACCTGATTGCCCCTAACTGCTCTCCCCTGCTGGTCCCCCACAACTGCCCTCCCCTGCAGGCCTGGTCCTCCCCAGCTGCCCTTCTTTTCAGGCCTGGGTGCCCCCCAACTGCCCTCCCCTACATACCTGGTCCCCCACCCCA